>PVIU01006599.1:0-99966 GCA_004026605.1 Ondatra zibethicus
TATACACGGTCAACCTAAAGATGCACTTGAGCATGACTTTATTAAAGGAAATGATATAATGAATATAATAATATATGAACCACTACAAAGATGGGTCAGAAGTGAACTGTTTAAAAGTCATAGACTTCATTGAATAAAATCTCTACATGGGGAGAAAACTAAAAAAACAGTAGTAGTTCCATGCCAGGCAAGGGAAGGCAGGGGATGTAGCTCCTGGGGCTTCAGGTCATCAGAGGTCCCAGACAAAGTTAGTTTGCACTGTGTGCACAAAGATGTGAACTGCCCTTTTCCATTGAATTGCATGTCAAATGACCAACCATCTCTAACCCTACCACCACAAGCACTCCGAAAGTGCACGTTCAGTTCAAGGAACCCCACCAGGACCATCAAGTCTGCAAATAGCAGACTGGACGTGATTGGAGCAGATGTCAAGAAAACACAGTGGAAACTGCTCTGGGGAATAAGAAGTCCAAATGACAGGGTTCAAAAGGGCTTGATTTCATAGGACTCTTTAACAGTCCTTGTACATAAAGCAGAATTTATGCAGGACATTTCAGTTTTTTGTTTTTTTGTTCAAACATAGACTTTAAAAGCCATCAACCTTTCCCTTCTATATGCTAGAGATGCATAAATGTATGACCCCCAAGGCTAAGTAGTACTCTCAAAGGCCTGGTAACAGGTGGGGTAGACATTAAGGTCTCCTGCTCTAGATTCAATCATCCTCTATCTAAGTCACAGTAACTCTTACTTCCATTTTTAAATGACCATTTCTTCATATCACCGAGACAATTACGTATTTAAAGCCTGAAATTTCTCCCATTAGTTAGTGCCCTAACAATCCTGCGTGGTCCCTTATCTTCATTCTGAAGGTAAAAGATGCATGGAATAGAGGTAAAGAAAGATTATGTGGGCTGGAGAGATGGCTCCGATGTTAAGAGCACTGGCTGCTCTTCCAGAAGCCCTGAGTTCAATTCCCAGCAGCCACATGGTATCTCACAACCATCTATAAGGAGATCTGGTGCTCTCTTCTGGCATGCAGACATACATCCAGGGAGAACCCTGTATACATAATAAATAAACAAATCTTTCAAAATTTAAAGGAAAGGAAAGAAAGATTATGTAGTGTGGTGTTATAAGAGGCATCATCAATATCTTTCTTCTGTGTATCCCTCAGTCATGGAGAGACAAGACAACATGTGTCTCCACCATGGTTTGCTTGATTCTAGTCAAAGAAGGAGAAGCATTCTTAAGGAACTTTGGTCACATTATTTAAAGGCGATCTCACACAAAGCATTCATTCATTACCACAAGGCTCACTGCTATGGTTTGAATGTTTTTCCCCTCTCAAACCTACTTTGAACATTAACACCGTGTGACAATGTTGGGTGATGGTCCTATCTGAAGATGTCTTAGGTCATAAATGGACTGTTGTGACTACCGCAAGAGCGGGCTGCCTATTATGAGGCTTGCAAGTTATGAAAGAGGTGTTCATTCCTATTTCCTTTCTGTCTTTTATGAGCTCACTTGTCCTTCTGACATGTTAGGATGGAGCAAAATGACCCTGGACAGATATAGCCCCTTCACCTTGGCCTTCTCAGGTTCCAGAACTAGGACTCAAATAAACCTTTCTTATTCATAATTTACTCAGCATGTAATATTCATTTAGAGAGCTGAAGAGAGAGAGAGAGAGAGAGAGAGAGAGAGAGAGAGAGAGAGAGACCATGGAGATAGAAACAAGGGCACAGACAAAGACAAAGGCAGAGAGAATGTATGTATGCACATATGTGCACGTAGGTGTAGAGAACAGACATCAGGATCAAGTTTGGGTGTCATTACTCAGGTGCCATCCACTTTGCCTTTGCGACTGGGTTTTTCATTGGCTGGGACCATAATGAGTGGGCTGGAATGGGCTAGGCTGACTAGCCGGAGATTGCAAGGGGTCCAGCTGTTTCTATCTAATCAGCTCTGAGATTACAAACTCATATCATTGTATACAGATTTTAAATATGACCTCAGAGGATTGAACTCAGCTCCTCAAGCTTGTACTTTAAGCATTTTGCCAACTGAGCTATCTCCCCAGTGCTCATCCCACCCCCTCTCTCACCTTTGCCTTACCTTAAGAGGCACCTCTCACACATACACTATGGTTTGTTTGGGTACCTGATCAGACTTCAATGCTTCAACCTTGCGTTAGATTGAACTGGAGCTTAACTATGTGGCCCAAATGCTTCAGAGCCTAACACAGTTTCTTTTCTTATGTACATACATCCTGACCAATAGTTTCCTGCTTTACCACTTTTGCTCAGGCAACACTCTATTGCTAATAACTAGTATTTCCACAGTGCCTTAAATGGAGATAGAGTTGTTCATTATCTCACGTGTGCTTTAGAGTGTTAGGGAGGAAACTCCCTCAGAGAGAATCTCTCCATGCCTGCTGCCTTGACCTTCTACTTCTGAACCGAGCACACCCAGCCCCCTGGATCTCCACAGCAGCGACTCTCCAATGACTCCCTTACTTTCCATCCCATTATGACCCTCTCTCTGCTCCTGGGCCCACTACAATCTAACCAGCTACTGTAACAGCCTCCTTGGCTGCTTCCCCCTCTTTTGTTCCCATTTGTTCAGTACACCCATTGTGTAAGTATTACCTACTCAACGTTAGTAGGTTATGCCTTGCCAAAGGCTTCCCTCCAACTAGAAGAAACTGCTCCATGTTGGGTGTTCATAAAAATCTATCTGCTTACAGGGATTCAATAGGATTTGGGGTAGTTGATTGTAAATCCTCTCAGGCCAATAGGACCCCCGTGTGCCACAACAGAACACTGACTGTTTATTCTGGGTCACTTACATGGAAACATGGAGTACTGTTTATTTTTCATGAATTAAACAGCCTGAATTATAAGCTCATTTGTTCATTTCAACTCCTGAGGACGTCTTCTTTTAATGAAAGTTGTCCACTAACGCTCCCAGTCTTATAGCCTGAGAACCCAGCCACCATTGCATGCAAGGATACAGGGTTCCCACAGTGGTGACGAGTTCTTGAGACTCGTGGTGGTGGCTGGGCAGGATTAGGATGGCAGAATTCAAGAAACAGAAGTGAGGTGTCAAGTGGTGTCTTGAAGCAGCTAATGCAGCCAACCACTTCCCTGGTTTTGTCTCCGCATGTCCTAACCTCCATTCCAACAATCCAGTCCTACCAGAGTTTCCACTGTCTCCATAGCATCCTTGAAGAAAACTTGTATTTTCCGTTTGCATAGAGTTGGATTCTGTGGCTTGAGATTTAGATTTCTTCATGATACACAGTTCTCAGGAAGCATAACTTGGGACACTAATGTCGAATTTATAAGGATACTATTTAAATTGCCTTTATGTTTTATTTACCAAGTACTTACACTGTCTGGCACACTCTGGTGGTTCAATTTTGATTTATGAATGATTTATTTGAATGAATGATTTATTTTTAACAAGAGGGAGAAGATGAAAGAGTGATGACTGCATAGCCTTTTGTATTATAAATAGATCTTTTATTGCTTCAACTATATCACAGCATTAAATAAAATTACCTTCAAATAGGATTTTTGTGTGTTGAAATTATATTTTGCAGCATATATTGGTCTCATTGAAGAAAACATTTGACACCCTATGTTCTGTAGTTCCCAGTGTGGAAGAATTTTGAGCTACTCTGAATATTATCTGAGGAAAATATTACTGTTCTTTATTTATTTATATTGGTTATTTAAAAAAAACTACAAAAGGCACCAAGAGATTAGCATTCAGATAGATAATGTAAACATTCCAATAAAGCAGGATGTTGGGCTTAAGAGTTCACATGCTAAATGTTGATCCAGAACCTTATTATTCAAAATGTGTTATATAGGATGAGCAAGACGGTTCAGAAGGTAGAGGCATTTGCTACACATTCCCCCACAAACTTGAGCTGTAAACTCAGAACCCTGGTAGAGGTGGAAAGAGAAAGCAGACTCCACCAAGCGGTTCTCTGGAATCCACATGTGTTCCGTGCCCTACACACTTGCTCACAAACACACACAAGAATAACAAGGTTTTAAAAAAATGAAATAAACAGACTTTGTTGACTCCACAAAAGAAGCCTTATCTTCTCTGAGACGTGGATAGGGGTGAGGTGAGTGGAAGGTGGGGGTTGCAAGAGGAGGGGAGGGACAGGGAACTGAAATTGGTACGTAAAATGAGAAGGGAGTGTTTTAAAAAATAAATAAAAAGTGAAATAAAATAAAACATGTAGTACTTGTTTTGGTCTGGAGGTAGAATCTTTAGACAATGAGTGCCAACTTGCAGACACAACCATGCAGGCGTCTAGTGTGTACCAAACACCTCAGTTCTCCCAGCAGCCCTGCACGCGGGAATTATTAACACTCTACTATGGAATAAAGAACTTGAGGAAGCAGAGGAACTGGCCTGAGTCTGCATTGTGATAAGGCTATTGATTGAGAATTGGAAAATGGGTCTATTTTAATCCATTCTCCTCTGCTACCTGCTCTCCTTAGCTAACTAGCCTTCCGTTCACGAAAGCTCCTTACCGGACAAGGTAGAAAATAATGAATGGTTGGCTCCAAAGCAAGGTCTGTTTTCACTATCTTAGAGGTCAAATTAGTTACACAGCTTTGCAGCTGCTCTGCCTATTTAGTTGTTTCTCAAGGACTGAGCAGTCCACTGTCGTAGGTTCTGATAAGAGAATAATTGAGAAATACAATGAACTACAGCACACGTGTCTGTCGTTTAATAGTTACTATGCTAAATCAATTGTAAAGTAGAAAATATTAGGATTGTGTACATGATAATATTAATTGCTAGATGAGTGTGGTAGAAGGGGTTCTGGTATTTGAAGTTAACTGAAAAGTGAAACACCCCCCCCAAAAGCAATTAACATGTCTTATTTAATGATTTCCGGTAAGGTTAACACAAACAAATATTGAAAAAAAAGCTTATCTTAATTTATAGGTTGAGATTAATTTTTCTGCTATGGGATTTCATTTATCTATAAAAAAGATTTAGAAAAGTGGCTCAGCGGGGCATAGTAGCTCATGACTGTGATTCCAGCACACAGGTGGCAGAGGCAGAAGAACTGCCGTGGGTTCAAGGCCAGCCTGGTTCACATAGTGAGCTCTCTGGTTTAGCCAGGCCTAAAATGCCATATCTTGTCAAAAATAAAACAAAACAAAAATGGAGGGGGGCAGGGATGAGAAGAGGAAAACTGGGAAGTTCAAAGGAACCACAAACCACAAACAATTTAAAATCTCCAAAATAGAAAACTACTCAAAGAAAGAGATGTTGGCTGTCATGAAACCAATCATGAGATGTTTTAGTATGTGACTTAGAATTTAGAAACCTTTGTTGTGATGTAGGCCTTAATCTAGTCAGACTACCCATTAGCACAAAAGGGGCTTGAAGGTCAGCAAGAGAGCAGCTGGCTGGTGAGCAGCAGGCATCACTGGAATTCCCCACAAAGAGGACAAAGAAAGGACTGTGGGCATCTGCACTTGCTCTGGCCCTCATGTTTACTCTTCCCAAGTCTCCCACCATTTCAAACAACCACGCTTAATCTCTATTGGAAATCCTAGGAGGTCTTAAGCTAGTTTGGAGTCCTGGTTTGGGGCTGGCCTTCCATGTTGCTTCTGGAATGCTTTTGTTGTTACCACCCATGCTGACCTTGTTCCTTCAATTGCAACTGATGTTATAGCCTGCTTCTCAACTCATATTTTCTGTTCTCCATCTAGTGGGAAAAATTCTCACTCAGCCCTTTAGGAATGGCCTGAAGACCTTGTGCATGCGTTTGACCGTGTCTCCTGCATCATGCCTTCCTCAATCTCTACTTCTGACAGGTGCCCTCCTTGAAACCAAAAGGACATAGTGACAGCGTGAATGCAGTGAGGAGGCCACTGTGTTGCTTTCCTGTAGGATTTAAACCTCTGAAAATTAAGTCCTTTTGCAACACAGGAAGAGGAATGTTGATAAATCTCCTCTTCACTGATCTCAGCCGCTGAATTCACTTGTTTGATAATTTTTTTTTTTTTTTTTTTTGGTTTTTTGAGACAGGATTTCTCTGTAGCTTTGGAGCCTATCCTGGAACTCGCTCTGTAGACCAGGTTGGCCTCAAACATAAAGGAGATCTGCCTGCCTCTGCCTCCTGAGTGCTAGTATTAAAGGTGTGTGCCACCACCACCTGGTTAATAATTAAACTCTAATATCAACATCTTCTTTTCCAGCCCTCTCAGGTTGCCAATTGTTCTGCCTTCCCAGGTCCTTAAAAGGGGACAGAAAGCATTGCCATCCAACATAAGGTGAAAGTCTTAATCATGGAATTCATGTGGATCCTCGAGTTTGAGATATAGAGTCATGTTGTTTTTTACTAGAGTATAGGACACGTTTGGAAAGATGAAACGAAGGGCAGTAATGTGAAGTTTATCACTCAGTGAATTTACACACATGTAGTCTGCAGTTCAAGATATGAAACAATTACAGATCACTCACATTTCCCTTCACACCTCCGCCATTCAGTCCTCCATAGCTAGGATGATTCTTGCTTGCTCTTAAAGATCATACAAATAGAATTAAATACAATGTATACATAAAGTGTCATTTTATCCTCAGTAAATATAAAACAATTTGTATCCATCAGCCTTAATACATGATTATTTTCTTCTACAAGTGCTCATTTTATGGTCCAAGATTCCCAGATTCTTTGCTGCACTTTTAAGACCTAATTAGAACTGGAATTAGAGCCAGTTTCATAAAAATGAGGGTCACGTGCCGATAACAAGAGTTTTTTGCACTGGGGGCAGAATACACTGTGTGCAGGACAACCACCCCTACTACTAAGAACTTACGGCAACGTCAGAGCACTGGCTTTGTGACTAAGTCCTGGGTTCAAATTCCATCTCTTCCTCGTCCTACATCATGACCCAGGGCACTGTGTTTGCTCCTCCAGCCCCTCTTTCTACCGTTTTCCTCTCCATGTTCTGGCCTACGAAACCGACCTTCATGTGCGATGCACGCTCTGACGTCTTGACTGGGGAGACAAAGAGCATGCTCCACATGGTTGAGGGCAAACAGAAAGAAGACCATGATGCTCAGTCTTCTGACTTCTGCAAGGCAATTGCTTAGCGGCCTCTGTCTGCCGAAGTCACTCCCAAGGCAAGGGCAGGGTTCCTTCTCTTTTGCTGCTCTCTTTGGTAAGGACGGTTCCTATTTTCAGCCCAGGACACTGTGCTATCCTTCGCCTAGCCTCTTTCAGACTTCTGTAAAGAGAGTTCAGAAGAGTAAGAGATAGGTGTCTAAAACGTCATTTTGAGTGTACTGAGTCTAGCTTCTTCATAAAGAGTTGTTTCTTTTTCTTTCTAGAGTACTGGGGTCTGAACCTCTAGGGCCTCCAGGATCTCTGCCACCAAGCTACATTCCTGCCTTAGTTGTTTTCCCTTCCACTGTGATCAAATAAATCTCTAGAGACATTTCCTGTTCAGGTGCAGGCCATGCCAGCCTCAAGAACAGGTAAGTCCCCTGCCTGCCCCTAGAGCTCTCCCTCTCCCTCTGTTAGGTTCTCAAGACCCAGTCTACTGCCAGCCCTTCCCACCCCACTGCCCGCTCTACTGCTATGTCCCCACCCCTAAGCAGGCAGACATCCTCTGCTCAAGTGGAGACCATGCCACCCAGAAGAACAGCCTCCAACTTGGCAGAAATTCCCTGCAGGACCAGAAGCTAGGCCTGCTGCCAGAACTTCAGGCCATACAAACCAGAAGACCAAAAAGGAAAAAGAAACAAAACACTGATCCAACAAAGACAAACTCAGAAAGCAACGTTTCGACCTATAATCACCCAAAACCTAGATCCCAACTACAGTCAGGATAATATGTCCCCGCCAGAACCCAACTATCCTACTACAGCAAGCCCTGAAAATTCCAATATAGTCATTACAAGAAAAAGACCATAAAATCAACCTTATGAAGATGATAGATGTTCTTAAACAGGAAATGAATAAGAAATTGAGGAAAATAAAAACAAAAAGTTAGAGGAAATGAACGCACCCCTTAAAGAAGGCAAAAAAAAAGTGAATGGTTGAAAGAAACAAATAAAGCTGTTTGAGACCTAAAGGTGGAAATAGAAGCAATAAAGAAAGCACGAATTGAGGCAAATCTAGAAATGGGAAAGCTAGGCAAGTAAACAGGTGCAAGGATCACCAAGAGAATACAAAAGATCTCAGGTGTTGAAGACAGTAGCAGAAATAGATTTATTGGTCAAAGAAAATGTTAAATCTAAAAATTTACAGACACAAAACATCCAAGAAATCTGGGACACTATGAAAAGACAAAACCTAAGAGCAATAGGAATAAAAGGAGAAGATTAGGATTCCCAGTTCAAAGGCCCAGACAATAATATTCAACAAAATTATAGAAGAGAATTTTCCTAACCTAAAGAAAGACAAATGTATAAAAGTGCAAAAATCATACAGAACACCAAATAGATTGGACCAAAAAAGAAAGTCCTCTTGCCACATGATAATCAAAACACTAAATACACAGAACAAAGAAAGAATATTAAAAGCTGCAAGGGAAAAAGAGCAAGTAACATAGAAATGTGGATCTATTAGAATCACCTCTGACTTCTCGATAGAGACTCTGAAAGCCAGAAGGGCCTGGACAGATGTCCTGCAGAGTCTAATAGACCACAGATGCCAGCCCAGACTACTATACCAAACAAAACTTTCAAGAAACATAAATAGAGAAAACAAGATATTACATGACACATCAAATTCAAATAATATTCATCTACAAATCCATCCCTACAGAAGATATTAGAAAGAAATCAACAACCCAAGGAGGAAAACACAGGAAATAAATAATCTCACATCAGCAAAAACAAAAGAAGGTAATAAACACACATATACAATACCACCACCACTGCCACTACCACTACCACCAACAGCAAAACAACAGGAATTAACAACCATTGCTTATTAATATCTCTCAATATTAGTGAACTGAATTATCTAATAAAAAGACACAGGATAACTAGATGGATACAAAAAACAAGACCCATCTTTTTGTTATATACAAGAAACATGCCTCAACACTAGACATTACCTTAGAGTAGAATTGGAAAAAGATTTTCCAAACAAATGGACAATAGAAGAAAGTTGGTGTAGCCATTCTGATATCTAGCAAAATAGACTTCAAACCAAAATCAAAAGAGATAGGGAAGAAGTATCCACCAAGATGACATTTCAATTCTTAACATGTATGCTCCTACCTATGTAAAAGAAACATTACTAAAGTTTAAATCACACTTTAACCCTCACATAGTAATAGCGGGAGACTTCAGTACCCCGCTCTCACCAATGAACAGGTCATCCAGACAAAAACTATACAGAAATATTTGAGGTAACAGATATTATGAATTAAACGGACTTAATAGAAATTTACAGAATATTTCACCCAAACACAAAATATACCTTCTTTTCAGCACATCATGGAACTTTCTCCAAATTGACTACATATTTGGTCACAAAGCAAATTCCAACCGACACAAGGAAATTAAGATTGCCCCCTTCCTATATACTATAAGACCATCATGGATTAAAACTGAATTTCAATAACAATAGAAGCAACAGAAAGTCTACAAACTCATAGAAACTGGATAGCTCTCTACTGAATGATTACTGGATCAAGGTAAAAATAACAAAAGAAATACTTTCCAGAAATCAATGAAAATGAATGCACCACAATCCCAAACTTATGAGACACAATGAAAGCAGTGCAAAGAGGAAAGATCATAGCACTAAGTGGCTACATTGAAAAATTGGAGAGATCTCATTCTAGAAACTTAACCACACATCTGAAAGCTCCGGAACAAAAAGAAGCAAACACACCCAAGAGGAGTAGACAGCAAGAAATAATCAAACTGAAGGCCAAAATCAGTAAAATAGAAACAAAGAGGACAATACAAAGAATCAATGAAATGAAGAGCTGGTTCATTGAGAAAATCAACAAGACAGGCAAACCCTTATTCAAATTAACTAAAAGAATATCCAAATTAACAAAATCAGAAACAAAAGGGAGACACAACAGACACCAAAGAAATCCAGAGAACGATTAGGTCATACTTCAAAAACCAGTACTCAACAAAATTGAAAAAACTAAAAGAAATGGACAATTTTCTCAAGAGATACTACTTGTCAAAGTTAGGTTATAATCAGATAAATAATTTAAAAAGAACTATAACCCCTAAGGAAATGGAAAATGGAAGCAATCATTAAAAGTCTTCCAAAACAAAAAACAAAAAAAAAAATCCCAGGGCCACATGGTTTTAGTGCAAAATTTTACCATACTTTCAAAGAAGAGCTAATGCCAATACTCCTAAACTATTCCACAAAATAAAAACAGATGATATATTGTCAAATTCATTTTATGATGTCACAGTCATCCTGATAACCAAACCACATAAAGGTTTAACAAAGAGAGGTAACATGCCAATTTCCCTCATGAACATTGGTCCAAAAAACAGTCAATAAAATATTTGCAAACTGAATCCAAGATTACATAAAATCAAATGGAAAGAAGGTCAAAGCAATTCCACTAAAATCAGGAACAAACCAAGGGTGTCCACTTTCCCCATATCTATTCAACATAATACTTAAATTCAATGTAGAATTTGAAGTTCTAGCTAGAGCAATAAGACAACTGAAGGAGATCAGGGGGATACAAATTAGAAAGGAAGAAGTCAAAGTAATGTTATTTGCCGATGATATGATAGTATACATGTGATCCCAAAGATTCCACCAGGTAACCCCTACAGTTGATAAATACTTGCAGCAAGGTGGCTGGATTAACTCAAGAAAACTGCAATATTAACAACAACAACAAGAAAGTAGCCCTTCTATATGTAAACTACAATTGGGTTGTTAAGGAAGTCAGGGAATCAACACCCTCCAAAATATCTTAGGGTAATTCTTAACAAGCAAGTGGAAGACTGGTATGTCAATAACTCCAAGTAATTGAAGAAAAAAAATGAAGATATCAGAAAGATCTCCCATTCTCATGGATCAGTAGGATTAACATAGTAAAAATGGGCATCTTATCAAAAACAATTTGTACATTCAATGCAATCCCCCATCAGATTCTAACACAATTCTGTATAGACCTTGAAAGAACATTACTCAACTTCATATGGAAAAACAAAAAATACAGGATCGCTAAAACAATCTTGTACAATAACAGAACATTCAGAGGCATCACCAGCCCTGGTTTCAAGCTGTACTACAGAGATATATTAATAAAAATTGCATGTTATCAGCATAAAACAGACATATTGGCCAATGTAATTGAATTGAAGACCTAGATGTAAACCCACACATCTATGAACATCTGATTTTTAATAAAGAAACCAGAAATGTACGCTGAAATAAATGACAGCATCTTTAGCAAATGGTGCTGGCCAAACTAAATATCTGCATATAGAGGAATGTAAATAGATCCCCATACATCAACTCGCACAAAACTCAAGTGCAAGTGGATCAAAGACTTCAACATAAAACCAGATACACTAAACTTGATAGAAGAGAATGTAGGGAATATCCTTTAACAATTGGCACAGAAGGCAACTTCCTGAACATAACACTAATAGTACAGGCACTAAGATCAAAAATTAAAAAAAATAGAACCTCGTGAAACTGAAGTTTCTGTAAGGCAAATGACACCATCAATAGGACAAAATGGCAACCTTTAGAATGAGAAAAGATTTGTACCAACTCCACATTTGATAGAGTAAATATAAAAACTATATGAAGAACTCAAGAAACTAGACATCAAAAAACAAATAATCCAATTAAAAGTGGAGTGTAGATTTACACAGAGAATTCTCAACAGAGGCATCCCAAATGGCTGAGAAGCACTTAAAGAAATGCTCAACATCATTAGCCATAGGGAAATGCAAATCAAAAGGACTTTAAGATCCTACTTTGTACTTCTTAGAATGGCTAAGAGTTGTGGTAGACTGCTTGTTTGTTTCCCGGCCTCCCAGATACAAATAATCACACAGGAACTATATTAATTACAACACTGTTTGGCCTATTTACTCAGGCTTCTTACTAAGTAACTCCTACATCTTAAATTAACCCATTTCTATTATTTTATATTTTACCATGAGGCTCATGATTTGTTACCTATTGCTTCTTGGGTAGCTACAAGGCATCTGAGTCCCTTGGCAGCTTCTCCATAACTCTGCCTACTCTCTTTCTATATATCTTCCAGCCTGGCTATATTCTGCCTTGCCATATGCTGAAGCAGCTTCTTTATTAATCAATGGTAATAAAATATATTCACAGCATGCAAAGGGTAATCCCATATCAGCTAAGATCAAAAACACAGTGACAGCTCATGCTAGTGAGAATGTGGAGCAAGGTAAACACTCCTCCATTGCACAAGAGTGCAAACTTGTACAGCCACTGTGAAAATCAATATGGCAGTTCTTCAGAAAATTGAAAATTGGTCTGTTTCAAGACTCAGTTATACCACACCTTGTCATATATCCAAAGAATGTTCCATCTTACTCCAAGGACACTTGATCAATCATGTTCATTGTAACTTTATTCATAATAGCCAGAAACTGGAAGCAATCTAGATGTCCTTTAACTGAAGAATGGATTTTTAAAATGGAGTATATTCACACAATGCAGTATTGCTCCGCTGTTAAAATCAAATTACATCACGAAATTTGCAGGTAAATGGATGGAATTAGATAAAAGCATCCTGAATGAGGTGACCCAGACCCAGAAAGACAAACATGGTATTTACTCTCTTATAAGTGGATATTAGCTGTTAAGTAAAGGATAGTCTTACTTCAAATTCAGAGGCCCAGAGAGGCTAAGTAACAAGAAGAGCTCAAGTGGGGATGTATGGATCTTCCTAGAAAGGGGAAACAGAATAGATCTCACAGGTGGACTGGGGGAGATAGGAATGGAAAGAGGTCCTCTGTATATATGTTATTATTGTGTAGCTTTATCTTCTCTTGTAGAACTCCTAACAGTGGGAGTAGGGATGCCTCTGACTCTTTTGCCTACTCTTGGACCCCTTTTCTCCTACCAAGTTGCCTCATCCAGACTTGATATGAAGGTGTGTGCCTAGTCTTACTGTAGCTTGTCATGGCTTGTTCAGTTGACTATGTTCTTTCCTGAAGGGAAATAAAGGAGGAGTGGATCTAGGGGAGAGGGGAAGTACAGGGGAGGAACTGAAAGGTGTAGAGGGAGGGGAAACTTCAGTTGGGATATAATCTATGGGAGAAGAATAAAAATATAAATAAATAAATAAACAAACAAATAAATGTCTATGTTTATACCCACAGACTATTGCCACCTTCAGCTAGGCAGGAAAGTTCATTTTCTGAAGAGACAGATACACAGTCAAAGTGCTGAGAAAATGGGACTATTCAGTGCTCACTCCTAAGCAGGACATAAGCATCATCACCATCATCCCATCTCAACATTAAAGAAGAAAGAATGAGAAAAAATGAAAGAGTTGGGGGCTAGGGAGAAGTGCCATCAAACGCTGCCATTCAGTTTCAAAGGGACAATGCAATCATCAGCACAGCAGCTGGGGATATTGCCCAGACTGAGCCCTTCAACATTCCATCACGGACATAGGTGTTACCTATGAGGTTCCACCCTCTCCTGAGGAGCTATTGACTTTTAATGGTTGTATTAAATGGTCTAGAGTACTCGCTGTGAAGAGGAAAAGTTTCAGAGGTAAAGGAAAGGGGATAGCAGAATGTAATGAGGGTTAATGCAATCACAGCACATTGTATATCTATAAAACTACCAAATAGCCCACAAAAAAATAAAACAACTTAAAGAAGAAAGCATTTTTTTTTGGTTCACAATTCAATGGTACAATTTATCATGACCTGGAAGTCAAGACAGTGGGAGTCTGAAGCAGCCAGTCACATTACACCCACAGCATGAAACGAGAAATGAATGCTTAGCCAGTTGACTCCTTTCTGTGCAGTTCAGGACGCAAACACAGGAAATGATGTTGCTCAACATTTAGGGTAGGTGTTTCAACTTCAATTTCTTCACAGGAAAACTCCTCACAGGCATGGGCAGAATCTACAGAGGCCTGTCTCCTACGTGACTCCAGATCCTTCCAAGTGGACAACCGACTCCAAACATCACAATTGCCAACACTTTTTTTAAAAATTATTATTAACTATTTCATTTGAGATGAACTGGCTTGGGACTTGCCGTCTTCCAGCTTCCATTTTCCCACAATGTTGGGATGCCGGACCTGTATTACCAGGCCCAGCAGAGTTTATTAGTTGTTCTACATATGAAAAAATCCATCCTGCAGAGGAGAAACAGTGCTGGCAGGAAGTTCACTGAGTGCAGGTGACGTCAGTTGGGAGAACTCCCTCTTTAATCTTCCATCATTAGCTTCCTGTCACCTGCTGTAGTGGTCAAGTAATTCAGTTCCTGCAGTTTCCACCCCAGAGGAGCTTTACTCTCTTGGGAAATAGAGGAGGAGTCCTGTCCTCACCATTAGACCAGATGTGGCCAGTGGAGACCCTTATTTTCTTTTTCACATGATGCAAAGTCCTCTAAAGATACCTGAGACTAACTAGGAGGTAAGTTCAGCACCGGCTGTGCTATGCTCAATGCCACAGCTTGCAAGTGAGGTTCCCCCACCATCACCACTGCCTCTGTCTCCTCTTCAGCAGTGTTCCCTGAGACCTCATTCTCTGCATGTTGTCTGGCTGTGGGTCTCTGTATCTGTTCCCTCCTATTGTAAGAGGAAGCTTCTCTGATGGTGGCTGAACAAGACACTGATCTATGAGTACAGCAGAATGTCATTTTATTGCCATGTTCCTTTAATAGAAAAATAGTATTTGGGCTTCCATTTAGTTGAGTATTTAGTATTTAGTTGAGCCTTGAACTCATTGTCATAAGGAAAAGGTCCCTGGGTTATCTAGGGTTCTTGTTCAGGTTCAGGTTCTTGTTCATCCAAGCAGTGTCAAGTTTGGGTTCCATCTCATCAAGTGGGCCTTAAGTCAAATCAGATACTGTTGGTTACTCCCACAGGCTTTGTGCCGCCATTGCACTACCGTTATTTTGCAGGTAGAGACCATGGGAGATAAGAGAATTTATAGCTGGGTTGGTGTTTATTTTTTTTTCTCCTTTCGTAACATCAGAATACCTTCTGGTATCAAGAACACCAGCCCATGGGGGAGATGGTTCTAGGGATCCACTAGCTTAACTTCACCATGGTCAGTGAGTTGTGTAGGTACCGTCTTTGGCAATAGGGCATTGGCATCAGCTTGTATAGACTATAACCTTGTCAATAGCATCTGTTGTTTAGTGATTCACACGACTCCTTTGGCTAACAATTCAATTAGATCTAACCAGTTCCTGGTATTGCAAGTTTCATTTGATGACAAGAGATGTCCAGTTGGGGCTCTGTCTCCCATTATTTGTGATTTCAGCACACACACACACAAACACACACACACACACACACACACACACACATACACACTTTAGGTTTCCATACTACCCCTCAAATGACCCTTAATTTGAACTACCACTCCCTGTATTCCCTCCCTTCTCTCCCTGTTGTCTTCCCCTTCCCTCTCTGCTCAGTCCTCCCAGTCTATCCCCCATCTATCCATAACTATTTCCCCTTCCTATGATGAACTATCTACCATCACTATCCAATCCCTTAATCTATACCTAACCTCTGTATTTCTTTGACATGCAGCTTGCTTAAGATTGGCTTAACAGTTAATATCCATATATAAGCAAATTTGTTACCTTACTCAGGATGATTTTTTTCTAGCTCCATCCATTTACCTGCAAGTTTCAAGATGTCATTGTTTAATGGTTGAGTAATATTCCATTGTGTAAATGCACCATATATCCTTCAGTTGGGCGACATCTAAGTTACTTCCAATTTCTGGCTATTACAAATAGAGTAGCAATGAACATGGTTGAGCAAGTGTCTCTGTGGAAAGATAGAGCTTTCTTTGGGCATATGACCAAGAGTGGTACAGATGCATCATGAATTATATTGATTCATATCATGCTTTGGAGCCACCATACTGATCTCCAGAGTGACTGTACAAGTTTGCACTCCCATGTGCAATGGAGGAGTGTTCTCCCTACTCCGCATCCTCGCCAGCATGAGCAGTCATTTTGTTTTATTGATCTTAGCCATTCTGATGGGTGTTTGATGAAATCTCAAAGTAGTTTTGACTTGCATTCCCTGATGGCTAAGGGTCTTAAACATTATTTAAGTGTTTCTTAGTCATTTGAGTTTCTCCTTTTGAAGATTCTCTCTTTGGATCTGTACTCCATTTTTAAATTGGATTGTTTTCTTTATATCCAGTATTTTGAGATCTTTACATAACTTATTGGCCCTCTGTCAAATGGATAGCTGGTAAAAATCCTTCCCCTTTCTGTAGGCTGCCTCTTTGTCAGAATGACAAAATCATTTGCCTTGCATATTTTCAATTTCACGAGGTCCCACTTGTTGACTGGTGATCTTAGTGCCTATGCTATGTTCTGTTCAGAAAATTGTTTCCTGCACCAATAATTAAGGGCTCAATTTTGTTTCTTTTAAATGTAACAAAAATTTATTCATCTTCCAGATAAACTATTGGTATGCTGTAAAAAGACTAGACAAGAGGAACTCTTCAACTGGCATGCTTATTCTATGTCAGAAAAGTAAATGGTTAGCAAACTAGAAGAATATAAAGTCCAACTCCAATCCCTGGGATAACATGGCAGGATCTGGTGCTATTGCATTAATCACCACATGGCCAAAATACTACATCTCTAATGAGATAATGGTAGCCACACTGAGCAAATTGTCATGGGTGAAGCACTCCTGCCTGACACCTATGGTCTTGGGCACTTGTCCAATCTCCCTGACAACAAGAACAGTGGCTTTCGGGATAAAGGTCCTGGGCAGGCGATCTCTGTAAGTCCACTTACTTCCACCTCCTAAAACACAGTCATTCAAAACTCAAGAGGAAAATTCTAGGCTATCAGGCAAGAAGATGCAAAACCAAGAAAGAGCTTCTGCAGCCACCGAAGGATCCCATTGTTGCGATATAAAGGGAAACAAATCAATGCTTTGGCTAACGCTTCACCGTGGTGCTCTGTGACTTAGAAAGCTTGGGCTCCAAGTTGAAAAATATTGCATGCTAAGTTTGGTTGATCATTAGAAATAAAGTAATGGGAACAAAATGCTGAAATTTGTAACTATAATTTTCTTTTACAGACTACTGTCTTATCATTGGAGGGAGAAAGGGCAAAATAATCCCCTAATGAAACTATTTATTGTAACACTCTATTTTCATAACACCCTTGTTCTCAATGCTTCCTGTATAAATGAGAACTGAGTAAAGTGCTATTTAGAATGTATATTTTGCTTTAATACATAAACAAACCAAACCATCCAATTCATGAATTAGGATGGAGCATTAACCTTTAGAGAGCAAGGGTTCATGACTATGGATGGGTGAAGCAATGCTATGTTTTATCAAATCACTTAAGCCAAAATGGAATGTAAGTTAATTGGCTATTTCAGAGCAGTGCAAAGACAGTTTCACGGTTTAGAAAGCATGCATTTCCACTATCATCAGCGCAGTAAGTGTAAGGCCATTCTCCACTGTTTCTACATGCTTCTACAGAAAGGGGAAATCCATTAGGTTCTATCAAGATGGATTTTTTTTTCCAGCTTTGCTTCTGTTTGGAAAGAATGTATAGGGTAGGCTCAATACTTTTAAATTGATCTCCAAATAATCTCAGCCTTGAAATTATTCCTCCCTTCTTTAACCACAGCAAAAATAGGACTACAGAAGCCTCAGGTGGGAGTGTCCACAGATAAACTCTAGGAAGAAAAATAGTGATCCTTTAACTGTGCAAGAGGTCGAGCCGCCTAATTTCTTTTGCTGAGAAAATTTTAAAAAATATTTTGTTAGTAATCCCAAACACTGAAAAGGAGAAGCTCTGACAATACAAAGAGGATCCCAGTGTCCCCTGCTACTCCTTCCTGACCTCAACAATTAATGAATGCCACCAGTGCTTTTAATGTTGAGAGACATACAGTAGATATAAGTATACATGTTTCCCCCCATGTTAAAGAATACTTAGAAATGGTTTGCATTTTGCCTTTATTCTTATACTGCACAGTGTACTTAGAAGTGTTGTTTATATACAGGAAGGCATACACATATGGACACTGACCAACAGGGGTAGATGCCTCGACTTATTTCATTCTGCAGTGATCGCACTGTATCTCGTCTGTGCATATTCTACTCTGAAGTCCTCTGCCGACAGATATATGGGTGTGTTTCCAGTATTATTGTCCTTACAAGCAGAAGGTCAAAAAACCTATGTCTTTCTCTCAAGGTTACATGATAAAATTGTAGTTGTGGAATCTCAGAATCATAGTTTGTGTACATGATGTGTATGGAAATTGAAACTGAACATCTCTCCCCTGACAAGAAAATTTCTGTAACTGCTGGCATCTACTGCTTAGCTTCCACCAATTTCTATTCATTTCAACAGTGGATGAAATAGAGAACGTGTCCTGCCCTCACCAATCTACACAGTTGCTGGGTGTTTATCCATGGACGTAGCATAACCGTTTCTCCATGCCAGGTCCCTGGTTTGGTAAAAACACAGTTATGGAGTGACAGAGACAATGTCCCTGACTGTGGCATCTGCATTTTTTTCATAATATAGCTTCAAACATCAACAAGTCCACCGAAAAAATGTTGTAAGGCATTCTCAGTTAATAAAACACAAAATAACGCTGGGCAAGAAGGTAGACCGAGGGACGGGAAGTACATGACCCTGAGGCAGGATTCTTGAGCAGAGGCTAAACGAAAGAGGAGGCACGAAAGTCTAAGAATGGGTCAACCTGAATGGGTAAGCCTGGTAGAGGAAAGGTATGTGGAGGCGCCAAGCTGGAGGGGTTTGGTTGGACAAGTTCACCAGACTGGCTCAAGCAGAGAAGAGAAAGGAGGCAGAAATATTTTTTATTATTGGTTTTCGTTGAGTTCTACATTTCTCTCTGTTCCCCTCCCTGCAGGAGCCAGAAATTTTAAGAGGAAGGTAGACACCAGCTAAGCATACAGGACCCAACAAAGCACTAGAGTCTATATAGTCTTCAAAGTGAGAGATGGTCATCCCTGGATAGTTTGAATTTTCCAAGAGAAAAAAAAAAGAGCTGCCTCATTTTGTGTCTTTTTATAATTATAGGAAAAAGCCGTAGGTTGGAGAGGTGCTCAGAAATGAAGAGTACTGGTTGAGAAAAAAGAAGTAGTGAGTACATTTTATATGTTTAAAGGAGGTATGGGTTTGTTTTTTTTTTTAGCCTGTCTAAAGACTTTTTATGTCTTTATTTGACTTTTAAGTGATGTTTTTGGTTCTTACTTACATTGGGGAAGTAAGTATTTTAAATGCCATCTATAACACATAATTGTTATTCAAATTTGTCATTTGATATTTTATTATATTTTAGTGCAGCATTTTCAATTTGTTTTAATTATTCATGCAAATCTACTAATTTCCTTTATAATTTCTGAGGTTATTCTGTAACAGGTATTCTGATTTAAAGATTATAGCCCATACTTTCCACTATGATTATTCTTTTATTTTGAGACAAGGCATCTCTGTATAGTCCTGGCTGTTCTGGTACTCACTCTGCAGTCCAGATCGGCCTCAAAATCAAAAGCCTGCCTGCCTCTGCATCCCAAGTACTAGGATTAAAAGCATGTGCCACCTCTATTTAGCTTTTAAAAAATGATTTATTTTTATTTTATGTGAATTGGCCTTTTGCTTCCATATATGTCTAGATCCCTTGGAACTGGAGTTGCAGACAGTTGTGAGCTGCCACATGGGCACTGGGAATTGAACGTGGGTCCTCTGGAAGAGCAGCCAGTGTTCTCAACCAATGAGACATCTCTTCAACCCCTCTGTGGTTAATGTATGTTTAAATCTTTAGTGTTGTTTGTATTTATTTTAATATACTAAGAAAGGTAAGATACTGATTCTTTTATCATAAAATATTTCAATATATACTTTTATAAAATATACTTATTTCTTACTTAATTCAATGGAGAAAGGTTTCCCCTGGAGAAATAGGTATCATGTGCTGGGGTACAGCTGGGAAGAGTTACAGGAAAGATTGGGAATGAATATGATCTAAAACATTATATGCATGCTTGAAATTATCAAAGAATTTTAAAAATATTATATATTTAAAAACAGGCATCACGTCAGCTTCCTACTTGAAGTGTTCTTATTTCTTTAATCTTATTTCTTAATTTAATATCTTTGAGAATTTCATACACAAGTAAGCATCATTTACAGTCTTCCATCCTCCCCTCCAACTCTACCTTATTGTCTCCCTAATTCATGAGCTCTTTTCCTATAATTATTATTATAACCTGCTTGAATATTTCTCACATGTACACGTTCTAAGGGCTGACCACTTGGGATTGAAAAACTGTGGTGACTTAAATGCAAAATGTCCCCACTAGGCTCATGTATTTGACCATTTGCTCCCCTGTTGGTAATGTTGGCTGGGGAGGTTCTGGAGACTTTGGTAGGCTTTGCTTTGCTGGAGGAAGTGTGCCACTGGAGTCAGGCTTTGAGAGTTTATTCTGCTGCTCCGCGTGTCGTTGGCTATCTGTGATCGCTGAGCTCCCTGCCCTCTGCTGTCTGCTGCCTTGCCTTCCCTGTCATTACGAATGAACTCCATCGGGAACTGTCAGCCAAAATAAACTCTTTCTTAAAGTTGCCTTTGGTTGTGGCATTTTATCTCAGCAATAGAAAAGTAACTAATACAACAACCCGCCAGGGGTCTTATCCCTGGGGAAATCTGATTCTCTCTCTCTCTCATTCCACAGCCTTTGACTTCTGCAGCTTTTCATCCAGGGGCGGGGCCTTTTAACTCTTCCCCCATCCACGCTGTCACGTCAACTGGTTTGGTCATTCTGCAGATCTGTTTTCCATAACGACATTGCTGGGATTTCATGGGTACAACATCCTGTTCACATCTCCGAGACCCTACCTACCAGCAGGTGCTCTGGTCCTCTGACTCTGTTTTCACCCTCTCTTCCATGAAGCTCCATGAGGCTTCGTCGTTTGCGTGTTAGGCTTAGGGATTGTGCTGTAGACGCGTCATTTTGACGAGCTGGCTCTCCATAGTAGCCTCAGTCTTCCGTAGAAAGAACTTTAACTGATAAGGGTTGAGAGCTACGTTTGTCTGTGGGTATAAAGATAAATAAGGAGAATATAGTTAGGGGTTAGTTATACTGATTTAGGGAAATGGTGGTATGTTCTACTCAAGGGTCTATGATGTCTCCAGCCACAAATAATTGGCTAGGTTTACAGTCCTAAGCATGAGTTCCTCATATTAAATGTGCCTTAAGTCCAATTAGCAGCAGCTGGTTACCACCAAGTGCCATTACAGCAACACTGGGAATATTTTGCCTGGCCAATCATGGCTGTGGTTTGCAGGCCTTCCTTACAGGACTATTGATTGCATTTCTTCCTTGACAATTTGCATAGCGCTTTCTTATGCTATGAGAGCTAGCCTTCAGGGTTGAGTCTTCCAGGTCAGCAAAAGTGATACTCCTCCAAGTCCTATGTTCAAAATGCCTAGTGTCTCCAACAATAAGGATGTCTTCAAATTCTGGGAGGCAGGCAAGGGTAATGGCAGTAGCCTATGTTGTTTTGGAAGCCTCTTGAACTCACCTCTCCAACAACTCAAAAGAAGGTTTCCCAGCCTGGGGTTGGAAGCTTCCTTATGTAGTCTATAGCTCCTAAGGGGTGGGGGATCATTATCACCCCATGCAACCTAACATATATGTTACATATATGGTTATGTATACAAATATGTTACATATATGTTTATAGACTAATGTGTCATATGTCTTTTTCAAACATCTTATGTGTTGTTTATCTCTTTCTCCCTTCCCTCTGTGCTCCCCAGTTAATGCCCCCACCCATTTTCACCTTCTCCTTTCATAGCACCCATATCTTACAGACCCTGTCTCTAGGGCTCCTTTGCCCCACCTCACCACTCCTCCTTTGCAGCCCTCCTGGCTTCTGGGGTTATATGCTCACATCTAAAGATGCAGAGCTAAGATCTACAAATAAGAGAGAAGATGGGGCATGTCCTGCTGGGTCTGGGTTACCTCCCACAGTGTAGTATTTTTTAGTTCCATCAAATTTCATGATTTTAAGTTTTCTTTGGAAATTATAATTTTATAAATAAATTCATAAATCTTATTTACAAATGAACATATATTATTTATAAATTGAATTAGTTTAAAGAAAACTTTTAATGAAACAGGAATGGTGTGTAGAATTCTCAAAAGGCTGAAATTGGATTTACTTGAATAAAATTCCATTGTATGCATGTACCACAATTTCATTGTCCCTTTCTCAGTTGCTGGACATTTAGGTTGCTTCCATTTCCTATTTATTGCGAATATAATGATAATGAACATGGCCTATCAAGTACTTCTTTAGTAGAAGATCTATCTGGTCCTTGGGGTATCTTCCAAGAGGTTGTATATCTGTGTCAAATGGAAGATCTAATTTCAGTCTTTTAGGAACTCTACAATCTGTTCCTGTTTCGTTGTAAGTTTTTTTTAAAGAGCTAATTAGAACTTGCTTTCTCTGCCTTAGTTCGCGTGCATGAAAGGAGTTTCTGTCACATGCTTCTGTAGACATGGTGCTTGTCATGTGCCTCTTACCACAGAGACTTCAATCTCTCTGACACAATGAACTAAGAAAAAGCCCTTCTTGTCTCTCATTGTTTTCCGCACGTTTACAGTGTAGCAATGAGAAAAGCAACTAATATAATATGTATAGATAGACTATATACTCAATGGAAATAGAGTCTTGGGATGCTTGAATTTGAACATAAACTTTGGTTCAATTTAGCCCAAAACATAGCAAATAGTTCAACATGAAACATAGACTTCTATAATGTAAAGAATTTCAGTATAATTGAATAACTTATGCATTATATTTTAAAAATTCCCAAGGATTATTTTGTGACTCTGCTGTTCATAACTGTGATTCTGTGGTCAAAGTGCCACAATTTCCTGGGCCTTCAAGTAAATCCATTAAGGGTGAGCTGCTTAAACCTCATCTCTACTGCACTTAAATCTGACTCATAAACAAGTTGTTCAGTTTTGGTTTTGGTGTGATATCACCCTATCATTTGTAATGGAGGCCTGTCAGAACTAATGAGGAATTTATATAATTATTTTTCTTTGAGTTTGAGTCTTCAAACTTTGTCTCTATTTTTATTAATAAGTCTTAAATGTTTAAGTAGACATGACTAGAGCTGGAGAGATGGCTCAGAAATTAAGAGCACTTGCTGTTCTTGCAGAGGATCCAATTCCAGAACTCAAATCACGTGGCTCACAATTGCCTGGAACTCCAGCTCTAGGGATGCTTTCTCATTGCCTCCATGGGTACCTGCACATGCATCACACACACAAACACACACACAACTAAAAATTTTAAACAACCATGTCTAGACTACAGATAACAAAGCACATCCTTATCTTTCTGAATCAATATTCTTTACATACATACGAGAGCACATAGCTGTGATGAACAGCATCATTCTAACATAAGAAATCTACCATGGAAGCTCATTTCTTTTTCTGTAGGAACTCTCCAATTTCAACTGAAATAAGATCTTGCTTCAGCTAACTTATTAATGTTATAATAATCTGTCATTAGAATCAATAGCTACTTTATTATTCATGGTGCATATAGTGATAAAATGGACCCTCTCTGAAATAAATTTAGTGTCTTGTCACAATACAGTATGATTTCACAATATTGCTAATGTGCACAAAGCATTCAAATATAGAATATTGGCACATCAGAGATTTATGATGAGTGTGAAGAGAAGATGAATCTGGGTTAAGCTTTCCTGTCCCTTGACTTGAGGTTAAAAAAAATCAATATTATTCATAATGTATCTTTCCCCAACAATCTTAAATGGAAAGCACTCTGTGCTGAGAGCAGTTTTACTTATGCATCACCCTTAGTGATGGAAACAGAGAGATGGTGAGAAGAAGCAAGGGATGAATGAGATCAGATCAAATTGAATCAGTTGAATTTTCTAAACACGTGGTGACTTGGGACCCAGCAGATTTGAACCTTTTTCTGTAGGTGTGTTAGCGTTTAGGAATATGTGTTACATTCTAAGCAGTAGTTATGTATTTTCACTCTTGCTTTTTATAGATATTTTTGGGCCATCAGAAAAATAGCCATCAATAGCATTTTCATTTACCTCATCAGCTGTTTCCTATTTATTTCAATTTTGGTGGGTTTTGTTTTTTGCTTTGTTTTGTTTTGTGATATGTTGGTCTCAGTGCTGAGGACACATCTAGTTATTTTCTTTAATAATTATAGTAGGTCAGATATGGGTAAAACATTCTCCTTGTTAGTGAATGGCTTGGTAATAAAAGTCTTCCAGAGGTGTGCTGGTTACTTTATTGTCAACTTGATACAAACTCGAGTCACTTGGGAAGAGGGAATCCTAATTGATAAAATGCCTCCATCAGATTGACCTGTGGGCATGTCTCTGGGAAATTTTCTTGATGAGTGATTGGTGGGGAGGGGCACAGCCCACTGTGGGTTTGTACCACCCCTGGAATGGTTGTTCTGAGCTGTAGAAGAAAGCAAGATTAGCAAAGTTAGGAGCAAGCCAGTGAACAGCATCCCTCCATGGCCTTGCTTCAGTCCCTGCCTTCAAGAGTTCCAATCCTAATTTCTCTCAAGGACAGACTGTTACTTGGAAGAATAAGATAAAACAAACTATTCTTTCTCTAAGTTGGTCTTTGATCACAGCTAGGAGAAGCAAGCAGAGACAAGTATTGACTGACAAGTTATAGGAAAATAACCCACTGGGCGGTAGTGGCTCACACCTAAATTTAATCCCAGCACTCGGGAGGCAGAGGCAGGCAGATCTCTGTGAGTTCAAGGCCAGCCTGGTCTACTGAGTGAGTTCCAGTACATGCTCTAAAGCTTCATAGAAACCCTGCCTCAAACCCTTCTCCTCCCCTCTCCAAAAGAAAAAATAAAAAGAAAAGAACTCATAAGGAGCTTCTTGAATACAATCTCTTTCATGTTGAAAAGAATATGCAGAAAAAAATGATGACCTATTTTGAATGTTTTCAGGAACTTCAGGCCCTGTCTACACCCCGAGGAAGTCAGCCTACTTGGCTTGAAAAGGATACAGAGATGAAAAATAACAAGCCCTGGCTTCTTCATGAAGTTGTCTTCATCCAATCTTCAGGATTGCCTTGCCTCTGGATTGCTTTTATTTAGAATAAACATCATTATTTTAACCTAGTTTGAGATGCAGTTCACTGTACTTCAGCCAAAACATCCTAACTGCTGTTATTAATCATCATTAAAATTAATTGGTGAATTTATTTTCATATTTTTAGCTAAGGTGAAGAAACTGCAGTGTGCAACTATATTATAGGGATCACGGGATCATAATGACTAAGCAGCCCATCACAAATGACATTTTAGCTAAGGAGAACAACAGTGGTCCTGATACACAGTTTCCATCACAGTTAGCTGATTCTATTAGAGCTATTTTAACCTCTGATTTTCAAGTGTTTATCATTTTAAACAATTAGGAGAAAGAATAGCATCAAGGAGAGTCTGAGACTAATCTCTAAGAATCTTGAACAATGGTTTGGACTAGCCAGGTGGGAAAAGGAAGAAACATGAAGATATGAAGAAAAGAAAGGCAAACTGACCAATAAAAATGGTTAGATTTCCCAAGAAATTAAGGAAAGAAATGATAATAGATGATGCTGAAGTTAATGGCACATACAATGGTAAGAACAAAAACAAAAACATCTAAGCAGTGGAGACAAAACCCCAACTAGATATCGTGAAACACGCAGTACCAGGAATTGGTTGCATCTTTTTGAGTTATTGGCCAAAAGGGCTCTATATATCCTGAAAAACACTATAGGCTATTGCCAATGTTATTAGTTACTTTCTACAACAGTGTTTCTCAACCTGTGGGTCATGATCCTTTGGGGGAGGAGGTCGAACAACCCCTTTCACAGGGATTGCCTAAGACCACCGGAAATATGTTACTTACATGATGTTTCATAACAGTAGCAAAATTACAGTTATGAAGTAGCAACAAAAAAAATTTTATGGTTGGGGACAACCCCAACCTGAGGAACTAGATAAAGTGTCACGACATTAGGAAGGTTGAGAATCACTGCTCTATAACCTGACAGACCATATTGCTGAAGACACCACCTTTTCATGGAGCAGAACATGGAGAAACCTAGCTGGTCCTCTACTGGTAGCTTTACCCCACTAGTTAGCTTTCATAGTGCTAGATGATACTATACACATTACTGGAGGAGAAAAATCATCATCAGTCTTCCCAGCTATGAGCCCTGAAAGCTACAATAACAACCTGACTGACAGATACATATGGCTACTAGAGCTACAGTGATGTAAGGTTAAGGAGGAACCAACTGTTTCCTTTTAATTGGATTTAAGGCCCACTCCAGAGATGCAACCTATATCTGATACTGTTAAGGAAAACGAGAATATGATATTACATAGGTCATAGGCCCAGGGAAAATCTTACTATTATTCTGCTAAAATGAACATAACAATAAAATAACTCCTAGCTACACATTGCTATGCTCATAGATGAATGCATTGCTCAACCCTCATCAGAGAAGCTTCTTCTTACAGTAGATGGCAGGCAATCAATACAAAACCCCACAACTGTACAGCATGCAGAGAGTGAGAGATTTTGGAGTACTCAGCCTTGAATGGGCTCCAATAGGGGTTCTATATGTGGCAGAGGGGGTAGAAAGATGTTAAGAACCAGAGGTGGTAGATGGTTTTAAGAAACATCATTTTCCAGACACAACAGAGCACATAAGCACATATGAACTCACAGATACTGTAACAACATGCACAAGATCAACACAAATCAAGTCAGACAGAAATCCCAATGTGAAGGGCAAGAAGTGGGCACAAAGTCACACCCTTGACTTAGATTCTATTCACAAATGATAGGTGCAGTGAGAGGGCAAATAACTGTTCTTCAGTGGAGTGGCACTGGATCCCTCAGCTACACTCTAGGGCAGGCACCACCCTCAGGAGTAGATGACCTGCACAAATAGGGTTGCATGTTTTTAATGGCTTTTCATTTCCTTCCTTTCTTCCTTCCTTCCTTTCTTCCTCCATTTCTTTTTTGTTCTTTGAAACAGAGAAAGAATATGAAGTTAGGTGTGTAGTGAAGAAGAGGTCTGGGAGGGGATAGGGGATAGGAAAGGATGTTATGAAAATACACTGCATGAAATTCTCACATGAAAAGTTAAAAGAAAAAAATAGATTCCATTAAAAAAGAAAGGGTTTCATTGTCCAGCCCTCATTCAGTCCTATGTCTTGATCTGCGATGGGGACTAGTAACACTGCTGTGGTTTTTTTCTTCATGATAAGAGAAGAAAAGTGACTAAAAACAAAGTGTACAAGTTGTAAGGGTGGAAGTTAATGAACAATGGATGCCACATGCCAATAGAGAAGTCACGAACATGGGAGGATATCGGCCAAGGAAAATTGAAGGCACTGAATGAAGCTAACCCGAGAGAGAGAGAGAGAGAGAGAGAGAGAGAGAGAGAGAGAGAGAGAGAGAGAGAGAGAGACCATGTGGGCTGCAAATAGTCCATAGGATCAGGGCTGCCCAAGGACATTGGAATTACATCATGATACCATGTTTCCTGACTGCTTTACAAAGGGCTACAGGTGTAATAGTCTCCCTTCTGTGTCTTAGTCTTGTTTTGTTCCCATTCCTCCTTTCTGGGAAACATGTGTCTCTTTTGCAATGGATACATTTACTGTGCACCACTGCACATTGAAAGAATAGAACCTCCCTTTTCATTTGTAGGGATAGACACCAACTCATTGCCATAGTCAACAGAAATTCTAAATATAGAACTGAATAATGTTAGAACTCTTGATGCATTGTAAGATGGCCATAGGCCATTTGGAGCCAGTAGCAAAACACTATGTATGGCCTTGGAGGTGGAACACGCCTTTAATCAAGGACCCATTCTTACTCCCACAAGGGCAGACTTGCTCTTAGTGCACTTCGTTTCTAGGCAGAGAGTGGCTTAAGCGACTGAAGATTTGGGAGTGAGGACTTTGACATGGTGTGGCCAGAATCTTTTCTTCCTCTGAAGGTATGGAGCACATCCAAACTCCTGCTCCTGGGCTTCCAGCAATGGGTTCGTTGGTTGGTAGAAGGGTCTGGAGTTGGTTGTCCTGTCTAGATTTGCCATCTATGTTGGACTTATCAGAGAACTCTGATTATTAGAGTTAATAAACCAAGTCTATGATTAACCTTGAGCTATGACCTCCAGTTGAGCATGTTTGTGATTCAAATGTTACTTTAAGTTTGTATGGTAACTTGTTGCTCAGTATCACAGACAACATGTTAGTGTCTGACAAAGGAATAAGAGATTTTCTAAGAACCCCAAAATGTGTGTTCAATTTATTTCAAGATCCATTTTGTACTTATGCAGCAGTCCTTACGAACTGCATGATGTAATCAATAAGCATCATTAAGAAATATGCTTGAAACATAGACTGAAATTGTGTCGCTCATACTTGAAACATATTTGGGTAGTGTGTTATTTTTTTAAAGTAGCTTAGTGAGAATAATTATGTTATATTTAAGCATGTGTCTCTCCTTAGACTTCATCAGATTTACTAGATGAACTCTCGATAGACATTTAGTGAACTCCTTGTTAGATATTCAGAATGATAACGACAACACTGAGCCCAGGAAACCAGCATTGGACTTATGGTTTGGACAGGAAGTCTGCATGATAACGTCAGTTTCAAGACTAAGTCCATTGCACAGATGACACACAGAACTTATGTAAGTTGTCTCCAGAAGCCCATAGCTCTGCATGAGCAGAGTCCACTGAGTAGTACGTGAAAACATTAGAATTTTGTTGGTCCTATTGTTTGTCCAATGCCATTGTCACTTTGTGAGACTGAACTCTAAGCATTTCATGCACACTCAAATAAGCTTAAAAAGCAATGTTTCTATAATCTCATAAATGAAATGTGACATTTAGTTTCACCGAAGGCTTTTATTTCATGTGATTTTCATTCAGAATCTTGAGATCTTTAATTTAGATTTTTGCTTTCACAAATGTTTGTTTTATTTAATTATATGAGAACAGGCAAGTTTTTTTTTTTAAAGAAAAGACATATAATTCACTTTCCCATTGCTTATACACAACTATGATATAGTTTGAGCTTATAAATTTATATGTAAAAATTCAATCTCTGAATATTATTCCTTCAGGAATAGTATTTCAATTTACTTTTCTCTTTTGACATCAATATATAACTGTTGTAAATCTAAAGTACCTCTTTGGGTTAAAAGAATACAGTCCCTCATCTTTACCTACAGATTCATGGGACGATTAACCTTCGTTGTTAACCTGGCTGGATTCAGAATCCTCAGGGAGACACACCTCTGGGGATGTCTATTGGGACATTTCAGACAGGTTTAACTTGGGGAAGGGAAAGGAGGGGTACCTTTTGAATTTGTACAGCACCATTCCAAGCTCATGGGCTGGAGTCCTGTACTGAGTAAAAAAATGAACTGAGCATTCCTGAATCTCTCTGCCCCCTGACAGTGGCTGCCATGTGACCAGCTGTTTTATGCTCCTGCCGCCATGCATTTCCTGCCATGATGAACTGCATCACCTAAAATCCCGAGCCAAAATAAACCTTCGCTTCCCTAAATTGCTTTTGCTGGCTATTTTTTCCCATAGCCATGGGAAATGTAACTCATACAGACGACTGGTGCGGAGGAATAGGTGGGAGGAGTCAGCTGTAATTGTTACCCAGGTGGAAGGAGTCAGCTGTAATTGCTATCCATCTCACTAAAAACAAATTTCATGCTCTGCACCGGGACAATACAAACAGGACAAGACTCCACTCACTGTAAGCTCCAATCGTAAGAATGCAAATCCAACTGAAAGATGAGATCACATATTCAGAGTGCTCCTGAAGAGGTTCCGTGCTAACGACGGTCTGGGAAAGTATTTTCTCAGGTTCAGCTACCAAGGAGCTCAGAAGCCACTACAACTATGATAGAAGGGAACCCAGACAACATTTCAAGCTGGCAGCGTCATGCCAAAGCATCATCGACACGATGCTCGTTTATCCGGCATGCAACATCCAAGCGGTATAGGGTGGTAGAGGATTGCATCAAGGTTTCAGAAAGTGGTCGCAGCCAGGAAATATGTGGCAGGGGTGGATTTCTCACAAGAAGGATTCCCTGAAAGGCCGCTGTGAGAAGCTCTGGATGTTCTATCTTCCAGGAGGATGGTATGCCCAATTAAGGACAGCTGCGTGAGCTGAGCGGAGGCGGCTCAAGAGAAATCTTATGCGTGCTATCGGTGGCAGAGCGGGCCTCTTAGAGCTATAACTGAGGCAAGGAGGGTGAGACGTCAGGAAACAGGGGTGTCTTGCTGTAATTTAAAGGGGTTGTGAAGAGTCCAGGGAGCGAAGCTGTGACGGCTAACCTTCACTGTCAGTTTGATGGGGTTGAGAGCAACCTGAGAGGCGCACCTCTAGGCCTGTCTGTGCGGGTTTTTCTGGAGTGGTTTAAACTAGAATGAAAGACCCACCTTGAATGTGGGGTGGTATCTTCCTATGGATCTAGGTTCCAAACTGTATCAAAATCATAGTAGAAGGCATTTGCCCAAGCTGTCAGCAGAGACAAAGCCTTCCTTCCTTAAGCTATTTTTATCAGGTATTTCATCAAACAATGAGAAAAGCAACAAATAAAATCTGCTTCTCTTTTGTAATTTTAAAATTTCCATTTCTATACATTTGTATGTCCTTAGGAGGCCTGGTGAGGTGTTTTTGCTTATAGCCAGTCAATAAACATTCTTTAGGATGGGAGCACCGAAGCTCTTCTGTGCACAACACATTGTTTTTAATTTTGTTTCCCCTACTGTCCTGTGGAAACCCACAGCTTATTCTCTTACTTGTGTTCCCAGCCAGTCCCAACATCCACCTCTACTACCTTCCTCAGTTTCTAGTGTCTGTCATTATGCTCCCAGAATCCATGAATGTAAGATTTTGGGATCCCACCTTTGAGTGAGAACATGCAGGCAGCAATTGTTTCCCTGCCTGGCTTATGCCAGCTAAGGTAATGCCCTCCAGGTCCATGTGTGTTCGTGTACAGACACTTTCTTTAGAAAAGCCACATTCCCAAAGGAGTTTAAAAACATACCGTCTCAAAATATGATAAACGGACACGCTGGTTGTTTAAAGCTAATCCTTTGATGTATGTTATAACCAGAACAGGCTATTTGGGTTTGCTTTGCCTCCATACTATACCATTATAAAGATTTTCTTGGAAGGGATGTTTGTCACATAAAAAGGGCTAGAAAATAGTCTTGACATCTAGAGAGTGGTAACCTGGGTACAATGGACCTAAATAAATAAACTCCTTGGAGCGATCCTACTCCCCCTTTCACATCTGCCCTCCGTATATCTCTGAGTGATATTCCTAGAATTTACTGTCCTGGAACCAACAGCTGCTTGCTCTGTCCCAGATTTGTTATAAACAGCCTAAAAAGCATCATGCTTGGTTGTTAACTTTGTAATGGGTGTGGTGTTGGTTGTCTAGAGGTTCACCAAGCTTGTTTGCTGGCACAAAGGTTGAATGACCAGGGATAACAGAAGACCAAGAAGCAGAGAAAGGGAAAGCAATGACTTTCTAGATGAGAGAATACTAAGGCTGGGAGACAGTTAAATAATGCTGCCTAGGCTAGGTTATAGGACTTCTGGGTTCTCCCCTTCCCTTATGGGTTCCATTTAGATACCAACCTTGTGCCTTCCCAGGGTTCTCGCAAAGTCTTCTGGGAACAAGAAGCTGCTATTTCAGGAAACCTGCCCTTGCTTTAGCTCAGCCTATCTATGTTTGTATAACTCCCCTACACCTTGGATTTTACCTGTAAAGATTGTCATGTACAAGAAAATTAAGTAAACGTGTGCACTTTCTCTTTATTCGCCCTAATCTTAGATCTACCCAAAAGCCCTGTATATGAACTAAGGGGAGGATACTCCATGGAAATCAGACAGGATCTCTGTTTTTAATTTCTCTCTTTCCCGGCTATATTCTTTCAATGAAAAAAGGGGTCTTTTGAACAGTGCCAGTTAATTCCTCAGCAATGGTATTGGAGTTGGTATATATTCTAAAACATGAGGCCTTATGTGTTTCTTCCACATGATTATTACTAAATAGAATGAGAACTAGGTTAATGCAAATGTACTTATGAATTTTTCATGTGTGAAGAATTTGAGATTATTTGAAAGCTTATTATTCATGACAATTGCTTAAAACTGTATATCAATGGCATAATAGAAATTTTGTCACCATGTCAACCAGCAATCAGACTATCCCTTGACCAGATAAAACAAGTGGTTTGCATGGAAACCAGATTGTCAAGTGTAATTGATATGGATTTATAGATTATTTGACATTTTTAAAAGACAGTTGAAGTATAGGTGCTTTTTCTTCAGTGTGAAAACATGAAGTGACACATTCCTGTAAAATATCATAAGGAAAACTCCCAGAATAAAGGCAAATACACAATATACATCAGAGCACATTTTAAAGAAATAATTTAAATTGTTTGTTATGCTTCTTGACAACACGCGATCATGACTTCCAATCTTTTCACCAGGATTCAAAATGAAGTTTTCAATAGACCAATCCATGACTGTACTCATGCATTTAAAATACTCCTCTTTCAATAATGGGTGGACAAAAGAGAAGAAAATCAATAAAGACTGATGTGCTAGGCAGGGGGTGGTGGGTGAGTAGGGTAAGTTGTTGAGAAACCTAAGGAAACACACATGATGTACCAAAAAGAAGATTTATTGGAGCTTCCTACCAGAAAGCAAACAAGGCAGATAAACTTAACAAAGGCCCAAAACAGGCAGGTAAACAGGTAAGTGGCATACTGGACAGGGAATCTGAGCAAAGTTTCACAGGGTGGTGACCTCCTCAGTTCTGCCATGGCACAATGGTAGTCACTGGCCCCGAAAGCTGCTTCCACATACAGCTTCTTTTTAGAAGAGACTTTATCTTATGTGTATGACTTCTTTGCCGGTGTGTGTGTGTGTGTGTGTGTGTGTGTGTGTGTGTGTGTGTGTGTGTGTGTGTGTAGGCAAGGCATCATGTGAATGTCTGGTACTCACAGAAGCCAGATGAAGGTGATAGATCTTCTGGAACTGGATCTTCTGTGAGCTCCCACATGGGTGTCGGGAAGCAAACTCAGGCACTAGGCAAGAAGAGTTAAAGGTGTGTGTCACCATACATGGTCCAGGAAGTTGATTATTAACAAGTTGCCAAGAGTACACACTGGGAGTGGGAGGCTTCTCCATAAATAGTGGAGTATAAATTAGTTATCCACATGCCAGGAAATGAAACCATATATATCTCTTCTCATAGAAATCAACTGAAACTAATTAAATACTTGGATGGAAAATGTGAAACTTAAGTGTTAGAAAATTATTAGTGACTACTATCACATTCATAACTCGCAAATAAATAAAAATGTTGTTCATATAAATCAATATGCACCATAAATTTCTGTCTGCATAATTATAGCTTAAAGTATAAGAAATATATGGGTTTGTTGGACAACCATGAGGACTTGAGTTTGGATCCCTAACACCCACATAAAACTCATGTGTTATGGTACATGTCTGTAACCCCAGTGTCACAGAGGCAGAGACAGGAGGATCCCTATCTCTTACTGTCCAACCAGTCTTATCTGAATTGGTGATTAACATTTCAAAAGACTCAGGGTGACATGTTGATACAATATCACATTAATAAATATAATAATTATCAGTTGTACCCAAGTGATATTTATCTTCATAGCAAGACCTTGTTTCAAAAATTAAGGTGGCTAGGGATGAAGGAAGACACTCATCTTCAATCTCTAACCTTTGTCCTCATATGCACACACATGTATGCACATGACTCATACATAATGCACAGACAAATACATATACTGCACACAAAATAAAAGATACAAACTAACTTAAAGTGATATTTCTCTTCTCGAAAACTGCCCACAAGCCATAAGGAAAAAGGAAACAAACATCTAAACTATATTTTCATTCACAACAAATCTGTGGAACCCAATCTAGAAGAAGAGCTACTAAACGAAGAGGAAGTTAAATCCAGGGTAGCCATCCTCCTGGCCAGAGAAAGCCTGCGCATGTTACTTTTTAAAGTGACTGAGCTCTTAGATTGATTTTGCTCTCCTTGGGATGAGCATCACAGTAATAAACACTCCCGTGATTATTAATGTTTTACATAACTGCTTATACATGTGCATGTATATGGGTATATGTGCATATACAAATACACATTGGACACAATGTGTGTTTATATCACAATATGCTCATCAGGTTTTTGATGACCATAAGGACATGTGAAATCTGTCAATGAGCTCATCTTTGAAGAAAACTGATTCTCCCACCCTCAGCAGCCCTGAACTGCCTATAGCTCTTCAACTGGGCATAGGGACTTGTGAACTTTTCCCCCATCCTTGTTAGCATGTTGAGTGGTGCGATCTTGTGCAAGTTTTATGCAGGCAAAAATAGTGCTTAGAGTTCATGTTGCAATGTCCCTGCTTTGTGCAGAAGACATTTCATAATAGTCTTCTTGGTCCTCTGGCTCTTACAGCCTTCCTGCCCTTTCTTTCATTTAGTTCCTTGAGCCTTGGGCACAGGTATTATATTATAGATGTCCCATATGAGGGTGGACAGTCCACAGTTATCATTGCCTGTAAAAGCTTCTGTCTTCTGCAAAATAAAGCTTCACTGATGAAGGATGGGAACACATATTTAAAAGACTGTTGAATGCTTTGTCAGTTTAGCAAAATGATGCTGGTAGGCTTCTCTTCTAGGCTCTGTAATCTCTCCAATCACAAGTCTTTGGCTGACTATCTAGTACCAAACATGAATTCTCATCTCCTAAGTAGAGGACTTAAGTCCAACAAGACAGCTCTTTATTATTCCTAATATATTTGTTCCACTATTGCACCATCGGGCATAGTCTAAGATTTTAAAAATCTTAAAGAAAGTTAACATTTCAAAAGACTCAGGGTGACATGTTGATACAATATCACATTAATAAATATAATAATTATCAGTTGTACCCAAGTGATATTTTTATTGTCATATGGCTTATTCCAATGTATAATGTTCAACTGACATGTTTATCATCTTATCAGAAAATTAACATATGGAAAATACCTACAACACCAGATCTATTTTGTAAAAGCATCTAAATGATTTGTCTCTAAAAACAACATAAAGAGAAGAAAAGTCAAACTGTAGAGTAACAATTAGAGAAATGTGAGATCTTGGGACAACAAGCTGCCCTCTAGAGAAAAATTCGAAGGAGGTTGCAGAGATGTTTCAGCAGTTAGGAGCATCTGCCACTCTGCCAGAGGACCTGCGTTCCCAGCATCCATGCCAAGCTGCTCATAACAACCTATGACTTTGATTCCAGGATATCCAGTGTCCTCCTCTGGACTCTGCAGACACAGACACACATGGCATACACACACACACACACACACACACACACACACACACACACAATATGTAACATAAATGAAAACAAATCTATAAAAGAAAAAATTAAAAATTTTATGGCTTAAATATTTTGCATAGTAACAAATGTAAGGGTTGTGGAATGAAATCTTTACCAGGTATAAGTTTATTTGCCATTGTCTGCCTAAATATGGAAAGGGAATATCCATGGCTTTTCTGTTTTCATGAGAGAAAGAAGAAGAGCATCATCTTTTACTGTTACATATTTTTCTACTTCAATCACACCTAAAATTGGCAAACTAATTGTGTATTCTTGTGAGCTCCAGGAAGTCCCTGATAACACTTCTTTTAATCATTTCGATGTACTGGTAGTCTTCACTTTCAGTTCTAATTCAAAAAGTGCTTTTAAGTGGCTCCCTGAATTATTTCTGAAATAAAGGATATATATAGATAGATAGATAGATATAGATATAGATATTCACTATATATATATTCACTATATATATATATTCACTATATAGCAAAAACTTTTCTATTGAAGAATAAGTATAAAAAGTGATTTGGGAATATTAGAAAGTCATGTTAAGCTATCAACTATTATACTAGAGACCCTAGTACTCTATATTATTATATATCAATATTATATATTGATAATATACTCAAGGATACCTTTATTGTTAATCCTCATAATAACTCTAAATTTTGATTTTAAAATAAGCAATGCAGGCACAAGTTACAAAAATAACAACTCAAGGACATGAGTTCAGTTCAAATACTCAGCCATGCTGTCTCCCTGCCAAGAGTCAAATCACGAGCTCCAACATCTCAGAGCTTCTAGGGATAGATAATCTGTGCATATGAATCACACACACACACACACACACGACAATAATAAATATGAATTCTTCTTGATACTTTATCTCACTAAACATGATGGCAAACAGTCAAGAACAAATGGAGGTGCCTTGTTTTGCTTAAAAACTGCTAGTAACATTGGAGGAGCAATTTGTGAATCACACTTGGTCCTCCGTTGCTTACCGGGGCTTGTTTCTAGTCACTTGCGGTAGATGAGTTCATTGCTGACATTAACATCTCATGGAATCTTACACCGGCATATGTATACTGGCAAGATAAAATCCTATGACCGATATGTGTGTTTGAAAGGTACATCCAAGTACAAATGTTATCAGCCTACTAAGTGATATGAATTAACTACAGAAGACATATTTGGATCATAAATTAGTATCAGAAAAAGTCCTTTGCTCCAAAACTCTTACTGACATAATTTAAAAATTTGAACCATGAATCCAAACATTAACCTAAAGCTTCCAATGTTTATATTTTAAAAACTTAATTTCAATTTCATTTTTTAATTTTAAATATAAACAAACAAGTTGTTTGCAGATTACTTTAAATATAAAGAAATAAGTTTATTTTAACACTTAACTTGCATGAACTCTAAAGTGGTCATGCCCCAAATTTCTACATTCCTTCTTATTGTCCATATTCCTCCAGGAGATATAGAAGTTGAGGGAAGACAATGGAAATGAAGGCTGCATGAAAAATTCTTATGGAAAAACACTAACTGGTAACTCAATACAAATTATGGACAGGAGAGATGGATCAGCAGTTAAGAGCACTGGCTGCTCTTCCAGAGCACCCAAATTTGACACCCCCTTTTGGCTTTGTTTGGCACCAGACATGCACACAGTACACAGACAGGCATGTAGACAAAACAAGAATACACACATGAAATAAAATAAAACTTGATTATTATACTCTACTTGTGGGTATTTTGTGGTATTCAAAACATAGCACAGTCTTAATCATAACAACCCAGGTTTTTCTTATAAGATCCATTATAATTAATTTTATATATTATATAATTGCAACCTTTACATTTCTTTGTCTTATGTATAAAAACATAAATATTAGTTTTGCGATATTTATCTGATGCTTGTGCTTTTACTATCTTTATTAAGGCTAAAGATGTGTATGCGTGCACACACACATGCACAGACACAAAGCATTCTACAAAGTTACTTCCATTTCTAAGGTGTATCGGTACAACATCAGTAGATACATCCTTTATGATGGTTCTTATACTTCTTTGATGTTTTTGTATTTTGAGATAGAATATCACATAGCCCTCCAACTCACTGAGTAGTCAAGGATGGTCTTACTCTCCTGACCCTCCTGTGTCTATACCCTAAGATCTGAGTGGCAGGTGTGAGTCACCACACACAGCAACACTTTGCTTCTCATTGTATTTCCTATATTAGGGCAGTGTACAAATAATAACCGTGATGGAAGTTCTTGTATAGTTCCCAACTTCAACGTACAGTGTTAATGTTTTGTATGCAGAATAACCTTTGCTATTTGGCTGTGGTAAATATATACCACATTATTTCTAACCCTGTTCAACTGAGTTTTATTAGGAATTGAACTGTATTCCCAATTCTTTTCAGCATCTGTTGCTTTTACACGGTTGTTCTTTTAGCTGATAGTCTGATAAGCTGATTATTCTTTGATATCTAAAACTGTTTGTTCTTTTGCTTTACTGAGCACTTGAGTTATTTTAGTTATTTTATTTCAAAATCTCAGTGCACTGCACTCATTATGTTTTAATTGGAAGTTGCCCTCAAATGACCTGAGATTTGTTGTGATTTTCTTCTTTGGCCCATTGCTACAGTCAGAAATATGCTAATTTCATTTAAAACTGATGTGCCTTTCATTTTATGATCTGGAAAACTGTAAATTCCTTTGGGGTTCTATGGCTTTGAATACTTGGCACTACAAATATTTGTGAGACTTATGCTAATTTGAATGTTATGTTCTGATAACTTTCTCCATTTTTTAAAAATGTTGATGATTATTGTGCATGTGTATGATTCATGTGTACAGGGTGTGGATCATTTGTGGGCGCCATCCAACAGCAGAAAGGATGTTTTGAAACTGAATACTGCTAATTAAGACTTGAACTTGGGCATAGTTATGCCCTCAGCTCAGCCCTCAGCAAACACTACAGACGACCAGATAATACTGAGAGACAATAAGTCTGTGACTTTACATTCAGGAGGTGGAGGCAGGCAGATCTCTGAGTTGAGGCCATCCTGGTCTACAACGAGAGTTCTAAGTCAGACAGGGATACACAGAGAAACCTTGTCTCAAAAAACCAAACCAAACTAAACCAAGACTATATGCTTTAAATAAGTAAGTTTGTGGAGGCAGAGCATCAACTACAATTAATTTATAGTTTTCTGTGATTTTTAAGGTGCTCCCTACATTGTCTGGTTAAAGAATGTATAAAACAAAACAGTGTTTTAAATGTTCTGTGAGACTTTGAAAGCAATGCTTCAAAATACTAAGCTCCAGACTATGCCAATTATATCTTCTGTGTGTATATATATATACATATATATATACATATATATATATATATATATATAGAGAGAGAGAGAGAGAGAGAGAGAGTACAGTTTATTGGATGACAAGCAGGAAGTTAAAAATCTGTTACTCTATCAATTTTCATGAACTATTTGACAGGCACATAGTCATAATGAATACCTTTAATTGCTTATTTTATCATTATCTTTCATTTTATATTTTAATGTTAATTGATGTGACAGTTTAAATGGTTTGTCTGTTTTGAACGTGATTACTGACTTTTGATTTTAAGTATTTCCAAGGTGTCTCTGCACAATATTTTTATGCTTCTGAATTACTCTATTTATGTATATGTATAGGTATGTATTTATAAATAGATATATTTCTTAATTGTTTCAAACAAAAATGTTTGAGTATTTTACTCATTAGTATCTACTTGGTATACAAGATATGTTTGATCTTAGAATGATCAATAGATTTTTTTCATTTTCTCTTTTTTGAAAATAGATTCTTTTCACATATAATATATCCTGATTATTATTTCCCCTCCCTCTCTTCCCAACTCTTCCCCACCTTCCCTTCCCTCTAGATCCACTCCATTTCAGTTCCTCATGAGAAAAGAACAAGCTTCAAAGCGATAACAACCAAACATGACAAAATAAAATATAAAAAGATAAAGCCATCATATTGAAGTTGGACAAGACAACCAAACAGAAGGAAAAATATTCTAAGAGCAGGGACAAGAATTAGAGACCCACTCATTCTCACACTCAGGAATCCCATAAAAATACTAAGCTAAAAGCTATGACAAAAATGCCGAGGACTTGGTGCAGATACATTAGGTCCTGTGCTTGCTGCCTCAGGTCCCGTGAGGTCACATGAGCCTTGTTCTCTTAGTGTCCTCTGTCCCCTCTGGCTCTTATGCTCATTCTGTCTCCTCTTCTGTGGGTTCCCTGAGCTATGTGGAGAGGATTTTGATGGAGAGAGCCCATTTAGATGCTCTCCCTGCATAAAGTCTAACTTCGGGTCTCTGTGTTTGTTCCCATTTGCTGCTCCAGGAAGTTTTTCCGACGATGACAGAATATGGCACTGATCTATGAATATAGGAGAAGAAAATTAGAAGTCACTTTACCACAACTTTTTTTTTTTTAAATCAGTAGTGTTTGGTTTTCCCCTAGTTCTCTGCACTTTCTAGTCTCTGGTTCTCGGTTACCCAAGCAGTGTTAGGTTAGGATTCCATCACATAGAGTGGACCTTTAAGTCAAATCAGACATTGCTTAGCTACACTCACAAGTTCTGTGCCACCATTGCCATAGCAGCAGCATATCTTGCAGGCAACACAGGCTGTAGGTGGTTTTGTGGCTGTGTTGGTGTTCACGTTTCTCTTTTCTTAGCCTTCAGAGTACCTTCCCACACCAAAGACACTGGACCATGGGGTGAAGGCTGAACATGGATACCAGCTGGTATGTTTATATTCTATGAGTTGTATAGATGCTGTCCTCAGCAAGACTAATTTTTGTATGTGTGCATTGCTTTGTGTGTGGCATCAGGAGTTCTATGGAGACCAAAAGAGGCCATCTGATCTCCTGGAGCTTGAGTTTCAGATAATTGTGAGCTATCTGGTGTGGGCACTGGCTACCAAACTTGGCTCCTCTGCCAGAGCAGCAGGTGCCCTTAACTCCCAAATTGCCTTCACTAAATAACCCCTTATTCTTTCTGTTTATTCTGCTTCTTTCCATGTTTAATCCATTTGTGGTTACTGAAGTTGTTTCAAACTTTCAAAGTCAAGATTGTATATCTTACTCTGTAGAAACTTTGCTATTCCGACTCTCAGTAGTACCCAAAATAGTTTTTGGTATCCTAGTCTATATTGAAATATTTATTTACTGGTAGAATTATTCTGTAATGTCTTCCTGAATTCAAAAATTGCTCTGGAACATTCTTCCGTGGTTGCAGCTAGCTTAGCAATGAAGGAGCACATATACTTTTTTGTTGTTTGTTTTGTTTACAATGGATAATTACTGTCTACTGAAATTCTGCTATCAATAGACACAGGAAATTCAGATAGTCTTAATGACATACTTAAAAAAACTATACTCAACCAAATAGGATCAACAGTAAAAAAAATGCCTATCCTACCAAAAGAAGTCTACAGAGTCAATGCAATTTCCATTGAAATTCCAACACAACTCTTCACTGATCTTGAAAGGACAATTCTCAGTTTCCTATGGAAAAACAAACAAACCAAAAAACCAAGATAGTTAAAACAATCCTGAACAACAAAAGAATATCTGGAGGTCTCACAATTCCTAATTTCAGAGTTATAGTAATAAAAACCACATGGCATTGACATGAAAACAAAAAGTTGATCAATGGAATTAAATTAAAGACCCAGACACTTTTGAGCATCTCATTTATGACATAAAAGGTATTATATCAATCAGTTTTCACTGGCCTGTGCCATGAAAGGACCATCTCAATTTCTCAATGGCTTAGAACAGTAAATGTGTCCTTCTTGTTCAGATCCATATGAATTGCAAGACGACTAAGATTCTACTCCAGCCCAGCTGCTTAAAACACCATCTACCCATGCTCTGGAGAAAAGATACAGGTATCAGACATAACCACTGACTCACATTTAACATTTTTGCTCAAGTGGAACGTGTCACATAGTTATTCTCCATTCTCCAATTTCCAAAATAAGACCCTCAGAAGAGCCTACAGGAAGTAGGACAGAACGATATAACAATATGAATTATAAGAGGAAAAGAGGCATGCTTCCCATCAATTGTAAAAGAAGTCTCAGCAGCTCTTATTTATTGCTTTGGTCATTTTTAAATGACATCCCGGTTCCCTGCAATGTCATCCTTCATCTTCAGTTTGTCAAAGTCTACCGCTTTTCAGAGGTCAACTTAACTGTGTCTAATCCTTTCACAGTCATTCCTTTTCTTCTGATTTTTCGTGCTCTCCTGTATTTATATTTATTACTTACTTTTATGCCAGGCACAACATATCTAAACCTATGGGACACTATGAAAGCAGTGCTTAGAGGAAAGTTCATAGCACTAAGTGCCCACATAAAGAAAATGGAGAAAATTCACATTAGTGACTTAAAGTACACCTGAAAGCTCTAGAACAAAAGGAAGCAGGTTGACCCAGGAGGAGTAGAAGATAGGAAATAATAAAATTGATGGCTGAAATAAACAAAATAGAAACAAAGAAAACAACACAAAGAATCAATGAAACAAAAAGCTGGTTCTTTGAGAAAATCAACAAGATTGACAAACCCCTATCCAAACTAATCAAAAGGCATTGAGAGAACACCCAAATTAACAAAATCAGAAATGAAAAGGGGGACATAACAACAGACACTGAGGAAATTCAGAGAATCATTAGGTCTTACTACAAAAACTTGTACTCTACAAAATTGGAAAATGTAAAAGAAATGAACAAGTTTTTAGATAGATACCATATACAAAAATTAAATCAAGACCAGGTGAACAATTTAAATAAACCTATAAGGTGCAAGGAAATAGAAGTCATTAAAAGCCTCCCAACCAAAAAAAGCCCAGGGCCAGATGGTTTTAGTGCAGAATTCTACCAGAACTTCCAAGAAAGGCTAATATTTATACTCTTCAATGTGTTCCACATAATAGAAACAGAAGGGACATTGCCAAACTCTTTTTATGAGGCTACAGTTACCCTGATACCAAAACCACACGAAGACTCAACCAAGAAAGATAATTACAGTCAATCTCACTCATGAACATCGATGCAAAAATTCTCAATAAAATACTGGCAAACCGAATCCAAGAACACATCAAAAAAATTATCCATCATGATCAAGTAGGTTTCATCCCAGAGATGCAGGGCTGGTTCAACATATGAAAATCAATCAACTGAAAAGAAAAAAACCACATGATCATTTCATTAGATGCAGAAAAAGCATTTGACAAAATTCAACACCCTTTCATGATAAAGGTCTTGGAGAGATTAGGGATAAAATGATCATATCTAAATATAATAAGAGCAAAATACAGCAAGGTGACAGCTAACATCAAATTAAATTGAGGGATACTCAAAGTGATTCCACTAAAATCAGAAACAAGACAAGGCTGTCCACTCTATCCATATCTCTTCAACATAGTTCTTGAAGTTTTAGCAATAGCAATAAGACAACAGAAAGAAATCAAGGGGACTCAAATTGAAAAGGAAGAAGTCAAACTTTTGTTATTTACAGATTATATGATAGTGTACATAAGTGACCCCAAAAACTCTACCAGAGAAATCTGACAGCTGATAAATACCTTCAGTGATAAAGCAAGATATAAGATCAACTCAAAAAAATGAGTAGCCCTCCTTAACACAAATGATAAGGAAGCTGGGAGGGAAATCAGAGCTACTTCTATTTATCTTTGTACATTCTCCATTTGACAATCTGTAAAGCACTAATTGAGACTGGTTTCAATTATGAAGCAGAATCAGCTCCTTCTCTATCAAATAAAGCTGACAGTGCCCAAAGCAATGGAGACATGTTCAGTTTACAGAGCAGACAAACAGAGGCCTCTGGAAATATTTGTGGCAGTGTGAATAAAGGCTAATAGCAATGGCATGGATAAAGGTGGCTATTTAAAGAACTGCATATGGCATGTGTGCGTGTGTGTGTGTGTGTGTGTGTGTATGTGTGTGCATGTAAATTCTGTGAGTGGTGAACGTGGTACACGCACATGATGTGGGGTGATGATGCCATGGGTACAGATGGGGAACACAGAGGGCATCCACAGTGTCTTTTCCAATCACTCTCCACCTCTTGCTCCCAGACAAGGTCTCTCACTAACCTGGAAGCTCACCATTTTGCTTTTGTTGCTTCACACACAAGCTCCTGGCATCACCTGTCTCTGCTCCCAGTGCTAGCATGGAGGTGGGGATCTGGGTCATGCGCAGCCATGCCTGGCTTGTTTTTCAGCATGAGGATTTGGACCCAGGTCCTCACGATCATACAACAAGTGAAATATCCCATTTGTCCACTGGGACCTTTCTTCATCCATTCACAGAACTGTGGGGAAACCCTGAGAACAATGATGAAACCATGAAGTAACAGCAATCTAACATAAATCATACATCTTGACAACTCCTCTGGTGTCACCAAAAGAAATATTTTACAACCAGACAGCATTTTAGAAGTCTAGTGCAGAAGCAAGCATGGGCCATATATAAAACGGAAAGTGTGCTCCCCCTCGTGATTCCTAGGCTGGACTCGTGACTGTCCACTGGGATCTGTCTCTGAAGTGTTTGGGGTCCTTGAAAATGCCACGAGAGCATGTGAAATCACAAAGTATGCATTTCTAACTGCATGTGGCAGTTTGCAATGTTCAATTTATGCTTATAAGTTCACATATAATTTGTATGATTTCTGAGTATGGGTATCCATGCTGTGAGTGATGAAAACATGTGATTCGATTTATCCACACTACTGGGCAAGTTTCTTGCCAGCTCTCGCAAGCAACTAAACACTATAAATGTTAAGATTGCACATTTTTAGCCAGATGTGGTAGCATTGTCCTGTAGTGCCAGTGTGCTTCTGGGAAACAAGGCAAGGAGAATTGCAAGTTCGAGGTCAGGGGGTGTGCAACACACTAGGGCCCTGTCGAAAAGAAAGCTCTTTCTTTCCCATCTTTACCCCATCCCTGAATTTCTTCTGTGTTGTCTTCTCAGTTAAAGAGAAACAATCGGAAAGTTATTTAGTAGTACAGTGGTCCCTCTTATCTGTGACAGACAAACTCCAAGATGTGCCGTGGGTACTTGAAGGCCCAAATAGTACCACACCTTATATATAGTCACTTACCCTGTGTATAACATACCTGCTAAGGCTTAACTTAGAAATCATTCACAGTAGGCATTAGGATAACTAGTGATAAAATAGAACAATGATAACAATTGTCTAGTAAAATCTTATGAATTTTTTCATATTTGAAATGTTCAGACAGTACTTAAGTATGGGGTAGGTAAAACTTGGAAAACAGAACCACAGATAAGGGGTATTGTACTTTCTGTGTGTGTGTGTGTGTGTGTGTGTGTGTGTGTGTGTGTGTGTGTGTACAAAGCAATGACAGGCACATATGAGAAACTGATATTCTTCACCCGCAACAAAAGTTATGACAGTCTAAGTTACATAGAAAGTGTGAATCTTTTTCCTTTCAGAACTTCATGTGCTTTTCCTGTTTTGTAAAAGACCAGGACTCTCTGTGTCTGAGTTAGCAAAACTGTTTTCGATGTATCACCACTATAACTGCACACTTCCTTACTTTAGATACAGGGCTCAAAGTTAGATTAATTTCTCCAAAGTTTCCAAGTCTTCATCATTACTCAAGTCCTCATCTATTGGAGATCACCTCATCCATAGCAGAAACTTTGGGAAAGCACCGTGGCCAAAAATGGGCATAAGGAGCTAGAGAATGTTGAATATATTCAGCATTTTTAAGTCATCAAATTAAAAAAAAGTTGTCATGACAAAACTGAGCCTTTCTTCATTTCACTAACAGTGAGATACTGACATTAAGACAAAATTAAAAGCACCAATTATGAGAATAATAGAAAAAGTAAAGAAAAATCAACATCTAAAAAGTTTACAATGTGTTTGTAACCCCAACAGCAAGAGGATTCGGTGCTTGTATCATTTTATGTTTCAAATTCTCTCGTTAGCCATGTCACTAAGAATAATTAGGTCTTATGTACAAACATAAAAACTAAGATTAAATGAAGTTATAAGTCACATCAGAGAAAATTTGTAGTAGTTTGGTTTTGCAGCATTATCGTGGCTGATATGATAAACTTGTCATTCTGGAAACTAAGCTGAGAAAATTTTCACACCTTTATTTTACTCCTTATTCTGTCAGAGATTTCTCCAGTATGGAGTCCATGCCAAATGTTTTGAAATCACTGAGTTACTTCCTGTATAAACAGCATTGCTTCTGATCTCTGAAACACTAGAGTGGTTCAGGAGAGCCCACTGAGTGTTCTCTGTTCCTTCACGCCTTCATTTTTCCATTGGTGCTTCCAGACTCAGCATTTAGAACTTTCACACCATGAAAGCCCACATAACATGAACCATGGGTAAACCCCTCAAGGCATGGGGTGGCTATGCCCCTCCCCGAGGACCTCCATTCACCAGATTTCAGCCACAGAACACTCTAACTGCCCTAACAACTAAGCCCAACCCCTGCCCTACAGAGTACAAAGCTCAAGCCCAAAACTTGAAATTCTGCCAATCCCTGGATTTGCCCTAAGCTCTGGACTTGAAATCCCATCAATCCCCACCCTGGAAAGCTCCACCCACCCAAGAAACCCTATATAAACCCTATCTTCTTCTCAATTCTCTGCTGCTTCTCACCCAAGCAGAGGCGGCCATTCTCCTGGGTCATATTCTACCCTCCCAATAAATCTCGTTGTATGAGGTTTGTTCTGCAGTGTGACTGTGTGCTATTCCTTAGCACCCCACTGCCAGGATACCTTTCTATCTAAGCTGTAACACTGACACCATGCCACTACTAAATTCTAGTACTTTCCACAACACCTTCCTAGTCTGCAGTGGATATGGGAATTCCCTGTTGTCTGTAGTTAAATGATACCCATGCATTTCATCTTATTGAAAGGCTTTTCACACAGAAAAATTCAAAATCAGATGCCATAACACCAAAGCTGAAGGATAAGGTTAAAAGCTGAGACTAATAATTAATTGAGGGCAAACTGGTAGCAAGTAACTAATTGCTCCTATTAATGGATGAAATGAGTCTTAAAGATCCCAAGAAGGCCTTTTCTGATTCACACACTCAACAGAGAACAACTTATCTCTGTTTCCAAAGTGCTTAGGGATTTTTTTTCTATCAGCAACAAATCAGTTCTCCAGTGGGCAGCAGGTGAGGTGTAATTTAATTTACGTCTAGCACCTCTGCCTGGAGACAGTGTCCTATCCCACTGGTTAAAGCTCACTCTCAGAGGGTAGGCCCTACAGTCAGAGGCCAATCGCATGCCCCGATTAGGGACCCATGCTTCTGACTCCCTGGCTGCTACTGACATTGCCATGATCCTCCTTGGGTGTTTACTTGAATTGTCTAGAGTGGCTCAGAGAACCAAGGGAACTATTTTGTTACATCTATCACAAACAAACCAGCTGAAGCCTGACAGAAGAAGAACCTAGAACAATCAGGGTGGGATGAGGCATCCATGCTCCAGGGCCCTTCCTATCTGGCTTCCCACAAGTCCACAAACACTGCCCCCTGAAGTTTTGTGGAGACTTAACAGGATAGGCGTGACTGATTCAGTCTGACCTTTGACCCTACTTCCCTACTTAGAGGTCAAGGAATGGGGCTGACATCCTCAACCTCTGATTGGGCCTTCACCTTTCTAGTTAGCAGCTCCTGTCTTGAAGCAAGGGGCTTCCTCCCACCAGTAATCGCATCAGCATACAAAGACACTCATCTTTGGAGATACAGAAGGTTCTAAGAGTTGCTTATAAGCATAAAAGGCAGAGAATATGCATGTGTGTGTTCATGTGTGTGTGTTTTATATTCAACACCGCAATCATCAAGTGTATAATGTGTGAAATCGCCCTGTCTCAAGATCCTTAACTGTACTACTATGGTTGCAATATGAAATATATTCCCACAAGTGACTGTTTGTTGGGGATTGGCTACTGTTGTGGAAACTACTTTGGGATGCCCTAGCAACCTTAGGAGGTGACCCTTTCAACGGTCCCTGAAGTTTCAGAATCAGATGGCTTAACTCTGGAACTAAGATTTTCCGTGGACAATGGATATTTTTCAGAGAACTAAAACTGGAAAAAGGACACATCCTCAACTTGAAGTTACTTTAAAATCTGAGGAGGAATCAAATGAGATTTGAAGTTGAGAATACAGGAATACAGACAGCCATTCGATGTAGATGGGGGAAATCCCCTCAAACACATTTGTATATATATATATATAATTACAAACTCTATATAATCATATATATTATACATATACATATTATTACAAACTATATACATATATATCAAAGAAGAGACCATAAATATGAGTACTGGTGACGGAGGAGTTGGAAGTGGGAGAAGGAGGGGCAGACATGATGTAAATATAATACTTACAAATGAAATGCTGAAAAACTTTCAAGTGACAAAAAAACTCACACAGGAATTATAAGAGATATTATTTACTTCAAAGACAGTTTTCTCAAAGATAAACCATTTTAAGAATAAAAAAATCTTGCTTGAATGTCTTAGAAAAGTTTTAATTTTCATTGGCAGTTAATAAAGTTATTCATGTGGAAATGTATTCAACAAATGCTCCTCCTTTTGATTTTCAATGGATCTTATGTGGAGAAGATTCATTAAAATAAATAACATTAGAGAATAGAAAAAAATATTCCCTTTGCTTTTCTTAGGTACCTTGACACAGGCACCCAAAACTAATTTATACAAAGTCACTTTGCCTTTGAAAATGATTTAGTCACAGGTTTCTGTGTTTGTAAAATGGAAATATGTAGGGATTTTGTTCTGACTATCATGTTAAGAGTAACTTTTAATTCACATGAAGAAAGATTGTGCCTGGCTTATCTTTGATGAGCGCTATGGCACTTGTCTATAATCCCAAATTTGTCTAACATAGAAGTATCACAAATTCAAGGTTAACCATTCAAAATCAGCCTGGGCCATGTGATCGGTGGACTTCAGGGTAAATTGAGCTACACAATGAGATGCCATTTCAATAAATAAGTGAACAAATAATCTGTCTCTCTATATCAATCAGTCTGTCCGTGTGAAGAAAAATCATCTTTGTCCCAGATTAATTTTCCTTAAAATATTTTTACTTTTAAACAGAAATCTTGTAATTTCACTCAGACAGAGAAAGCCAAGGACAGGTGAGGATGTTCCTGAAAATGGGCCAAAGCCTAACACTTGAAATGGACACTGTTTGGTGATCCATAGACTGACTGGGGATGAGCAGAAGAAGGCTGGAAGAGAGATGGGTCAGAAACCAGGAAGAAAACACATCCTTAAGACAGCAGTGTCTGATGACAAGCTGGAGAGAGTTAAAAATATCAGCTCCTCTGATTCATGAATACACACAATGCTAGAACATCAAAACTCCATCAACTTCACTTTTGAAAAGCCTCTAAATTTATGCAAACTATCTTTCTCCCTCATGCAAAGACAAGAAAAACTGGAAATGTTTATCAACTTTTAGAAGTGATACTCACCTAATGCAATAACTTCTTAACCAGGTTTTATTTACAATTTCATAAAAGTACACAATCCCTCTTCTTCATCCATACAAGCCTTCCGCTGTTGATTCTTAAGGAGATTTTGATGTTGGCACTACACTGCGCAGACTCCCACTTGAACATGAGTTCTTATGTTTTTATGAGTGTTCCGTCTTGGATTTCCATCTATGAATACAGATAGGCCATATTGTTTCTCAGAGCAGAGAGTTAGTCTCTTTATGTGAGCACTTAACATCTGTCTAGTAATGAGAGTACAACCTTTATGTGTGGGCTATAAAATTTCAATGGATGGAAAGTGTCTCCTATTCAGAATACATATTTTTCTACTTCCCCTCAAGATTCTAAAATATGTATCTAAATAGGTGTGGAGGTAATATTTTATATCCATGTATACAAACTTGTAGAGTTTAGGTTCATTGTCTTGTATTTTGTATTCCAAACTTGTGGCTTCATTAGACTTAATCAACCACTGTTTGAGTTAATAGGCCATTCCCAATATTCTGTACATCTATCAATTGCCACAGCCAAGCACCATGGTAACTGATCACTTATAATCCAAACCAACAATTGAGGCTCTGATAGAGAAAGAACACAAATTAAGTCATGTGTGTGTGTGTACAACAATCTGAATGAACTCATTTTTAGCATAGAAGAAATTAATTTCAATTCAGAAAGTATTAAACATTACAGGGTTAATTACTTTCTTTGTTTCTAGTCTCCCTTACATTACTTCATTTGTATTAGAGTCCTAAAAACTAAGCACAGTTAAAAATCACTAAGGCCAAGGGAAGTTATAATTTCTATCTTATGTACTCAACCTCTTTTTTTCCTTCCTGGAAAGTTCTGGCAGGTGAAATATTTTATATAAAAAGCAACAGCTGGCAAATTGCAAAAGCGTTTGGGAAATTCTGGCATACTTGTATTAGTTTAAGACAATGCTATCTGACATAAGCTGTAGCATTAGGCAAATTAAAAAGACAAATGGAAATGTAAGAAACAGAAATGAAAAAAAAAAAGGTCATTGTGTCATGGGAGGATCTTGCCCTGGGCTGGGACGGTAGATAAAAGAGCTGCAATTGCTGTTGAAGGATGCTGTTGCAAAGAGAAAGACCATTTACACTGATCCATATGAATTCATTGCCCATCCTGTCACTGTGGGATGCCAGAACATAGATTTGCAGAAGACTGAATGCAATTATTCCTGTTTTCCTAGTCACAATTTGAAATGAAATGTCATTTGCAAAGCAAACAGATTCGAGTTTTCCATGTATTTTCATAAGTTCCCCTGAGTTTTTCTCATCGATTTTGTAACAAATGTGTGTGTGCACATTCATGTGTGTCTAAGGCCTGATAATTAAACACTGAAGAATACCACTGACATTTTGATACATAAGTTTTTGAGCTTCTTCCATGTGTATGTAAGTATACTACTTTTACCTTGAAATCAAAACCACAAATCAGTCAGCTGAGAATCAATAGCGGTTTTTCAGTTAGCTAGGATAGTCCATGTAACAACTTATATGAAGATACAAAGAATTCACTTTTCAAATTTTTCCTTAGAAAAATCATGGAGAAAAAAAAATGTCAACCATAAATTCAAACTGCAAATGTCACACTTTCAAATCTTGTCCTCATCCAGTAAGTATAAACTGGCAATGCTAGTCAGTCACTTAAATGCCGTGCCAGAAGTATTTTTGCCATATTCCTCAGTCTTTTGGGTTCTCACTACTCCTGTCTTCTCTCTGTGAAACCACATGTGTGCATGTGTGCATGCATGTACTTTCCCCTAAGCTCTTCTAGTGTGTGGTATCTCTCTCTCTCTCTCTTTTTCTCTTTCTATGTGTGTGCGTGTGCATGCGTATGTGTGCACCTCTCTGTGTCTGTGTGTTTAGCTGTTTTTCAACTGAATTTAACTCAAGAGTTCCCTCTTCTGCTCATGTCTGCTATTCCTCTACTTGGAACTGCTCTAGGATTTGGGTGGCTTGTCACTGATTACTTACGGAAAGCAGATGCATTTTATCTTGGTTTCCCTTACCTACACTGATGTATTTTATCCCATCTGGACCTCTGTGATAACCCAACCATAGTGATATATGTCCACAGTGCTGCTCTGCTCCACAGTGGCTAGAGTCATTATCTATCTTCGTGTCCTACTCATAATGCACTCATAATGCACTATTCCCCTGTAGCGCCTCCTTGTTCCTATGTGACTGGGGAACTGAGAATGGTGGTCAGATTTCAATGCCCTGGGCTCCAAGAGTAGACTTGAACTGCTAGGAAGTTAATCTTTCACATGTTGAATATAGTTGAAAATTATAACATTCAAAATTATTTTGCAATGGCATATTTATACACCATATATTAGTGGGGGGAAGTTTTAAGTACAATTTTAAGTACATAGATACACAAACACATAAATATGCATAATTCTCCATATTAAAAATGTCTCCATATTAAAAACCATGGTACAGGGGTGATAAAATAATGTAGGCATCCTCTCATAACTGCAGAGATATTCTCGCTACATAACAAATTGTGAACAATTATTATATTGCTCTCTGTTGTGAAGACATATAGAAGGTGGCGTGCACAGGCTATAAAATGTATGTACTGAGAGAGAGCAGGCAGGGAATTCATTGAAGTATATTACAAGAAAGCAGTGGCAAGCCCTAGAGAAAGGTAGCGATTCAATTATAATGGTTAAAAGGACATTACTTTGGTTTTCTCCACGAGCCGTTTGTGCATAGCCTGTATATGAGGACATCTCACTATCTTGCTTTGCAGTACATTGTGCAGCATTAAGTTATTTTTCTTGTGACTGTCTCTTTGGGTAATGCACTGTGAGTTCTTATGAGCTACGCTCCTGCCATCTGCATAAAACAGCAGCAGCAGCAGCCACTAGGGCTCAGGTTCCTAACGCTCCTCATCTGATCGTTAGAGTGGGGGAATTTAGCTATTATGTTTGATGCTTTGTCTCAACAATTGTTTTACATATTTTCTTTTATTATTAAATAGAAATGAATTATAAAATTGTAAAACATGTGCTTTGTAAAATAGAAAAGAAGAATGTTCATAATAATCAATATGTCATTATAGCCCAATATCTAATACTTGCTTACTGAAATTTATAAAGTGCACTTTTCAGAATTAATGCAGGTCTGCATTAGAAACGAGCTAACTGCTCAGGCAGCCTCCCTTCTACACACAGGAACTTGATTTTTAGTCATCTTCAGGTACTTCCTTTCTTCTACATTACCTATGCTGTCTGTCATCAAATCTTTGATTCTCAGATTCTAAGTGGGAACAAATTCTATCCTTTCCCTCATTGTGAGGCTCATCCAAACAGATGTTCCTAGTTTTCTCTCATGCCTCTGGCTGTATCTTTGTCCTACTAACCTAGTCCGATTTCCACCCAAATGCCCATTGATATTTTAAACATTTTCATTAAAAAAATTTTCATCAGCTTTTCTAAAATGGCAGACTGATCAACTGTACCCTTAAAAACATGGAGACTCTTAGAAAATAGTAAGTTTTATTAAAAATGTTAGAAAGTTAGAATTATATAATAGTAGGCTTCTCAGATTTTTTTTCCAGTTAGCAATATGAATTTACATTTTCTCCATGCCAATTCAAAAATTTTGTTTGTGGCCCCAGAGCTTGCTCATTTTAACACAGTAGTCCATAAAGTCTCTTTTGTGAATAAGTCATAGTTTCTTTCTCCACATACCCTTTAAAGAGAAACTCCCTTGCTTCCAGTTGGGAATGTAAAGTTGTTAAAAGCATTCCTGTGTAATCTGTGTGGTTTTGTGCATATGCATGAATGAGGATGTGTAGTTATTACTCATTTTATTAAATGTCTAGGGCACCTTTGAATAAGTCTGTATTTAAATAAGTCTGTGGTGTTTTGAATGAGAACGGCCCCAATAGGTTCATAGAGTTGCATGCCTGTTCATCCAAGGCCATTAGGAGGCCTGGCCTTATTGGAATAGGTATGGCCTTGTTGGAGAAAGTGTGTCACTGGGGGTGGGCTTTGAGATTTCAAATGCTTAAGTCAGGCCCAGTGTCTCTCTCTTCCTACTGCCTGCTGGTCTAGGTGAAGAACTCTTGGCTCTATCTCCAGTGCCATGGCTCCCTGCATGCTGCCATCCAACCATGGCAGTAATGGACTAAACCTCTGAACTATAAGCCAGTCCCAACTAAATGTTTTCCTTTATTAGAGTTGCAGTGGTCATGGTATCTCTTAGCAACAGTAAAAACCCTAACTAAGACAAAGACAAATTCTCTTTAGTTTTATAAGAAACTAACAAGCTCTTAAAAGTGACTACACCATTCTTCATCAACAGCGATTAGGATTGAGTTGCTAGTGCTCCACAACTTTACTGGTGTTTGACATGGTGACTTACTTTAATTTCATCCATCTATTTGGTTTTAGCAGTAACTCACTGTAGTTCTCTCTTCGGGCACACAATGTCAAATATATGCTTGTATGCTAATATATATGTGTATGTATATATGAATGTATATGTATCTTCTTTTGTGAAATATTTATTTTCTTCTTTGCCCACTTGTATTTTTTGTTGCTGTTTAATACTGCATTTGAAATGTTCTTTGAATATTTTACAAATAAGCTTTTGTTAGATACATTTTACACTTTATTAGCAATTCAAACGTATAATATTTTTAAAAATTTTATTTTCATGTGCTCCAACTTCCTATTTCCGATTTCACAGATCACGCTTTCAGTGTTATGTTTTAAGAACCATAATCAAACCCAAAGTCACCTAGACTTTCTCAATGCAATATTTTGCAATTTTTCTTTTTACACTTAAAAATAAATTGTGTAAAGTCTTCTTTTCCTTCGTCTCAGCCTCTTTTCCCTTTTCTTCCTTTCCCTTCCCTTTCCTTCCCTTCCTCTTTCCCTTCCCCTTTCCTTTCTTCTTCCTTCCTATTGTTCTTATGGGTGGATGTTGCATTAAGAACATAGTTCATCATTTGCTGTTTGACAAAACTTTAGTTGATTATATTTGTATGAATCAATTTCCCAACACTGTACTATGCTCCATAGATCTGTTTGCCAGTATCTGTGTTTTGTTAATCACAATGTGTTGTAAATTTAGGATTATGACTTCTGACTTTGCTCTTCATTTTGATTATTGGAACTCAGTATTGGATATTCTGAGCTTTTTCCTTGCCATATAAACTTAACAACAACAGCTCATTGGGGATTTTATTTAATTTGTGTTGGCTCTATTGATCAAGCAGTGTGTCTTAATAGTATTAAGTCTTGCCATTCATAAATATGGAAAAACCCATGAGTTGATAAATACTAGCTTCAATTTATTCCATCTGAGTTCAGTATTTTCTTCCTGTACATATTCAGCATTTCTAAAAGTCCAAGTAGGGTTGCTTTTGGTGCCACCATAAATGATTTTCTTTATAATTTAAATTCCAATGCTCCATTTATGTTATACATGAAAGTAGCTTTTATGTGTTAGTCTTCTGTATTGTAACATTCCTATATCCTATTAACTCTGCTAGTATTCCATTGATTCTTACACACACACACACACACACACACAGACACACTTATACCATCTGTGAGTGAATGGGTTTATTTCTTCATTATAAGCTATAAGATTTTCAATTCTTTTTTGTCTTGTGGCATTACATAGAATTTTCAGCATAGTGTTAAACAGTCAGCAATGGTGAGGTAAAACAGCCTCGTCTCATTCAAGTCTTAAGGACCAGCATAAAGTTTTGTAACCACTATAGGCTTTTTGAAGATGTCTTTTTATCAGGCTGAGAAAGTTCCTTCTGTAGTCCTATTTACCATTGCATGATTCATCATCAATCAGCAAAGAATTTTGCCAAATATATTTTCTGCCTCTTTCAGTATGATCATGTGATAATTTTTCTCATATAGCCTATTTGTCAATAGATGCATTATATTAAAAATTTGAAAGTTGAACCAGAACATTGAACTGCAGTGAATCCCACTTGGCCATGCTGTTTATATACATTTGGATTTGATTTGCTAGCATTTTGTTCAGGATTATTGAATCTGTGTTCATAAGAGGTTTTCATATCCTTTGCATTTTCTGTATACGGTTTGTACTGTCTGGTTTGGGTAACAAGGGTTTTTCTGGAACATGTTGTAGAGAGCATATAATTCTTCATTCTTAAATGTCTGATGCAATTCAGTGACAAATGAATTTTATCCTCTACTCTTGAGAAAGCTGTTTATATATGTTAATGTGTATGCATATGACCCACTTGAGAAAGCTGTTTTATATGTTAATATGTACACATATGACACCTCATTTCATAGTAGTACTTTGGTCTGCTGCACCGTTCTTGACTTAGTGTATACCAGCTGCATTTCTGTGTTTCTGTTGTTTTGTTGTCTCTGAGAACCAGCATTTGATTTTCTGTTTCACCTTTACTGATTCTTACTGTAACTTTATCAGTTCTCTTGTTTTCCTGTTGGCGATATCTGTTACATTCTTGTGGCTTCTTTCTTTAGGAGAAAGCTTAGATTCTGAGTCTATATCTTTCCCCTTTTATACTATATAAACTCAGTACTACATAGTTCCCCTCTGAATTGCTTCTCTGTTGGCCACAAATTTTATGTAATAGTGGTCCTATCCAGATTTAAACAGTTTCAGTTTTTTTAATACTCTGATTACAGTTCGGTGTTGATAGACATGTACTGACTCATATCCAAACATGTTAAGTGTTCTTCAGTATTTTTCTGGCTCACTTCTGATTTCATGTTTCTGCAGCTTAAGAACATGTCTCTGCAGTCTAATAACATGCAATGTATGATTCTTATTCTTTTATACTTGTTGAGGTATATTTTCTGAACCAGAATATCATCCTTGGTAAATGTTCCATGTGAGCTCAGGAAAGATGGACATTCAGTGGCTGTTGGATAAAGTAGTCTATAAGTTTTATTACAGTCACTAGTTTCATTGTGGTGTTCAGTGTACCTACATCTTTAGTGACATTAGTTTGTTGGATCTGTGAAATAATGACAGAGATAGTCGCTTATTGGATTCTTACACAAATGTAAGAGTGGATTATTTATATTTCTGCTTTAGTCCATTTTTGCCTTACCTACTTCTATGATCTGCTATTAGACACAAATACAGTAAGAAATATATCACTTCCTGCACTTTTCTTGTTTTATTGACATACATATTGACTCTTAGCCTATAAATTTCTGTGTTTAATATCTGCCTTCTCCCAATAGAGTCAAACTTCATAAGAACTGGAAATTCGTCTGTTTGGAACTCATAAGAACTCAATCAATACTTTTAAAATAAATGAATAAAGTAACAAATTGATAAATAAATAGTATCCTAGGCCATGCACCACAATGTATGTTATTTTATTTTTCTGTTTTAGAAAGATTCACATGTTTATTTGTATGAACGTTTTGTCTGTACATATATGTGTTTATCAAGTGACTACCCAGTTCCTGGGAAGGGCAGAAGAGGTTTTGCATCTTCCAAAATTGGAGTTACAGATGGCTGTGAACTGCCATGTGGGTTCTGGTAGCTGAACCCATGACCTCGAAAGAACAAGAGTGTTTGCCAACTCATCTCTCTAACGCCCTTCCCATGATCCATGTTATTCTTTTTTTTTTTTAACCAGTATGTTTGAATGAGCATTTTTGTCTAGGGTAAATACTTGTCTAAGAAACTGAAAGTCAAAAGGAAAAATTCACAAGAAGTGACCATTGCTTTCTCAAGCTTGTCTCACTTGTACTACTGACACCTTGTATTCTTTCCACGTCTTGATTTTCTGTCTCATTATTGGATGCTGTACTTGAATCTGTTGCTGTGGATAGTACGCAATAATAATGCAAATCCACTTTTGGCAGAGTCCACGAGTTTCACACAAAGAAATGTGTTCCAGACCCAAGAGTAGACAAATGCTAAATCAATCACATTACAATGTGATAGGACACCATTACAATGGGATAGGACACAGTTAACCCAGCTAACGTGATAGAGAGGAAAGCTGGCAACTGTGATTGTGTGACAGATGTCCCAAAACAGTTATTTTAAGACTGAGGTGATAGCTTGTGTGGCAAATGTTTGCCCTGCAGACGTGAAGATTGAGCTTGATACCTCTGAAGCTCTTCTCCAGCATGGTCCTCTCTCCTGACAAAAGCTGGTCGGTAACTCACACTCATGACCCACAACCACGAAGCAGAAACAGAAGGATCTCCAAACGTTGTGGGGCAACCAAACTAGCCTGCTAGTGAATTCCAGAACACTGAGAGACCCTGCCTCATAATACATAGCCAGTGGTACATGAAGAACAGCAGCTGAGGTTGTTTTCTAGTTTACACACTCTCTCACACACATGCACGCATACACGCACGCACGCATGTACCCACCAAAACAGTTATTTTATAACTAAAGGACAATGAGAGCACTTAGGATGAATGAATTTCTCTTAATGATTGTTATGTGAGCATCATAATAGCATTCTGTATCCTATGACCAGCAAATGCTGAAAGTGCTCTGTTAAATGAAAACAAAATCCAAGCTTCAGTCTGTACTTTGTGAATAGAAATACGCACAGATGAAATTAGAATTTACAGATCTCCTACAGCCTTTCTTCCTTACTCATCCCATCCCTTTGTCTCACTTGTAACGCTCGAAGCAGTCTCTCTCTCTGGAAACCTGCTGGTCATGACAGTCAGGGAATGAGCCTTTCTTCCTTACCCCATCCCTCTGTCTGTTACCAACACTGGAAGAAATCTCATAGAAAAGCACCAGGGAACCAGATGGGCAATCTCCACTCTCCTTCCTTCTTTCTCATTCTAAATGCCCAATCCCATTCACAGCCCGGTAGCACACCACCTTCAGGGCCTGTCTTCTTTCCCTTCATTTTTCTCCCTCCCGAGAATCCTCTCAGATTCCCAACCTTCTAGCCTATCCCATTCCCATGTATCAGCTCTCCAGACCTAAGAACAACTTCTACCCTTACCCCTAGTTCATACCAGAGACTCAGAAGTATTCCCTATGAAGAAACCCACAGCAACCACGAGCTCCTAAGATCCAAAGAGCGCCACAGAAACCAAGGACTGAAAACCCATACATAAAAGCAAAGACCAGATACCAACACTAGACTTACAAGCATCTTAATTCCAGATGTCTAGGTGCCAACATAAAACGCACTAACAGGACAATATGTTTCCACTAGAGTCCAGCAACCCTACTACGGTAGGCCAAGGAGAACGCAATATAGATGAAGCACAAGACAAAGACTTGAAATATCTCTTATGAATATGCATAAAGACCTTAGAAAGAATATAGATAAATCCCATTAATGAAAACACACAAAAAAGCACTGGAATAAAATGAAGAAAACTGTTCAAGACATGAAAGTGGAAAGAGAATCAATTAAAAAAGAAAATCCAAACGAGACAAGACCTAGAAACGAAAAATTTAGTAACTCAAGCGTGAGCCTCAAGAAAGAAGCCTCCCCGAAAGAATATATAAGAGATGGAAAGGAGTCTTTCGGGCATTGAGGACAAGATAGAATAAATGATCCTTAACCAAATAAAGCAGATGAAGGGATAAGGGGAGGGGTGAGGAGAACTTGAGGGAATAGGATAGTCGAGAAGGAAGAACAGAGATGAGAGCAATGAAAAAGATATCTTGATTGGGGGAGCCATTATAGGGTCATCAAAAAAAAAACTGGCTCTAGAGAAATTCCCAGAAATCCACAAGGATGACCCCAGCTAAGACTCTAAGTAACAGAGGATAGGGGGCATGATCTTGACTTGCCCTGTAGTCAGTCAGGTTGATGAATATCTTAAATATCACCATAGAATTTTCATTCAGCAATGGATGGAAACAGAGGCAGAGACCCGCATCAGGGCACTGGACTGAGCTCCCAAAGTCCAGTTGAAGAGTGGAAGGACTGAGAATATGAGCAAAGAGGTCAAGACCATGACGGGTACACCCACTGAAACAGTTTACCTGAGTTGATGGGAGCTCACAAACTCCAGCTGGACTGGCAAGGAAGAAGCATAGAACCAAACTGTTCCCTCTGATTGTGGTTGACAGTTGCATGGCTGGGGCAGACTGAGGGGCCACTTGCAGTGTCACCAGGATTTATCCCTACTGCATATACTGGCTTTTTGGGAACCTATTCTCTTTGGATGGACACCTTGCTCAGCCTAGATATAGAAGGGAGGGTCTTGTACCTTCTCCAAAGCAATGTGCCTTACACTCTCTGAGGATTAGATGGGGTGGAGTGGGAGGGTGTGTGGAGGGAATGGGAGGAGGGGAGGGAGTGGGAACTTGGATTGGTATGTATAATGAAAAAAGGATAGTTTGTTTTCTTTTTAAGAAAATATAGATAAATAAAATCACGGCACAAAACATCCAGGAAATCTGGGGCACTATGGAAAGAGCAAATTTAAGAATAATAAGAATAGAGGAAGGAGAGAAGACCCAGGTCAAAAGCACAGAAGATATTTTCAACAAAATAATAGAAAAAAATTCCTAACATAAGAGGTACAAGAGGTACACAGAACCCCAAATAGACTGGATCAGAAAATAAATTACACTTAGCACATATCAATCAAAATACTAAATGTACAAAACAGAGAAAGACTATTAAAAACTGAAAGGAAAAAAAAAAACCAATTAGGTCTATTTTCTATTAGGCAGGCCTAATAGAAAATTAAGTGCTGTTTTCTATGAAACTCTAAAAATCAGAAGGGCATGGAAACACATGTTCTACAAATCTAAGAGACCACAGATTTCATCCCAGATGACCATATCCACCAAAACTTTCAGTATCAATAGATAGAGAAAAAATCATTCCATAGTAATACCACATTTAAGCAGTATTCATCTATAAATCCAGCTTTACAGAGGTGCTAGGAAGAAAACTTCAATCACACCCAAGAAAGCACAGTAAATTTAGATCAGTAAACCAAAAGAGGGGACCCACACCACAACACAGTAAGTCCTTACAGATATAAGAAACTGAAATAGCACGCTACATCCCATCTGACCATCACTGATTAAAGTTGAGTATCAACAGTATGATGCTTACAAATTCTTGAAACCTGAACAACATACTAAGGAATTTAAAGAATGTGTCAAGTCGTATAATAAGAAAGAAATTTAAAACTTTTAAATTAAATGAAAATACCCAAACTTATGAACACAACGAAGGTGTTTCTATGGGCAAGTCCATAGCACTAAGTCCCTACACTGAAAACAAAATAGGAATCCCATACTAGTAACTCCAAAACACCCCTCAAGTCTCTAGAACATGAAAGAAGAAATCATATACAAAAGGAGTGAATGATAAGAAATAATCAAACTCAGGACTGAAAGCAATATATTTAGATAAAATAAACAAACAAAAAATAATACACAGACTCATTGAAGCAAAAAGTCAGCTCTTTGAAAAAAATCAATAAAATTGACAAATCCATAGCCAAATTAACTAAAAGGTGAAAGGAGACGATCCAAATTAACAGCATTAGAGATGAAAAAGGAGGACAAAAACAATTTAGTTTTTCACTAAATTGAAAAATGCAAAAGATATTTTCTTGATATATAGAGCCTATCAAAGTTAAATCCCGATCAGACAAGCAATTTAAATAGATCTATAACCTCTAGTGAAATAGAAGCTGTAATTAAAAGTCTACCAAGAGCAACAAGAAAAAGGCCAAGACTAGATGGTTCTCTTAGATGGTAGAACAAAATTCTGCCAGACTTTCAAAGAAGAATTAGTGCCAATACTCCTCAAATTATTCCACAATATAGAAACAGAAAGAATAGTGCCTAATTTACTTTATGAAGCCATAGCAACCCTAATAACCAAACCACATGAAGACTCAACAAAAAAGAGAATTACAGATAAATTTCCCTTATGAACATAGATGCAAAAATTCATATTTGCAAACTGAATCCAAGAACACATCAAAAGATCATTCATCATGTTCAATCAGGCTTCATCTGAGAGATGCAGGGTGCTTCAACATACCTAAGTTGACAAATATAACCAACCTTATAAATAAGCTGGAAAAAAGATGATCATCTTTAAAAGCATAAACAGACAAGATCTAACAACCTTTCATCATAAAAGTACTAGAAAAAGAGATTAAAGAGACCTATCTCCACATGGCAAAGGCAGTTTACAGCAAACAACAACCTAAAAGAAGGAAAACTCAAAGCATTTACACTAAAATAAGGAACAAGACAATGTTTCCCACTCTCCATACTTATGAAGTCTTAACTATAACAATAAGACAGTTGAAGGAAATCAAGGGGATACAAATACAGAGGTAAGACTTTGAAGTATCTTAATTTGTGGATGATATGATAGTATACCTAAGTGACTTCAAAAATTCCACCAGGTACTCCTACAGCTAATAAACACTTCCAGCAAATTAGTTAGCTACAAAATTAATTCACACAGAATCAGTGTCTCTTATGCATACAAATGACAAGCAGAATAAGGAACAAATCAAGGAAACAATGCCCTTAACAACAGCCTCAAATAATATAAAATATCTTGGGGGTAACTCCAACCAAACAAGTGAAACATTTGTATGATAAAAACTTCAAGTCTTTGAAGAAAGAAATTGAAGAAGATACCAGAAGATGGAAAGTTCTCCCCTGGTCCTGGATCAATAAGATTTATATAGTAGAAATGGTTATCCCACCAAAAGCAATTTACAGATTCACTGATATCCCTATCAAAATTCCAACATAATTCTTCACAGAACTTGAAAGGATAATTTTCAACTTTATATGGAAACACACACACACACACCAGCAAAAAACAAAATAAAATAGGATAACTAATACCATCCTAAATAATACAGGAACTGTTGGAGGTGTCACCACTCCTGACCTTAAAGTTTATTTCAGACCTGTAGTAATAAAGACAGCATGATATTGGCACAAAAGCAGGCATGTTAGTCAATGGAAGGAAATTGAAGATCTAGACATAAATGCACACACCTATGAATGTTTATATATATATATATATACTTTAAAAAAGACAGTATCTTCAACCAATGCTTCTGGTAACACTGGATGATTGAAGGTAGAAAAATACAAGTAGACCCATTCATATCACCCTGCACAAAATTCAAATCCAAGTGAACCAAAGACTTTAACATAAACCCAGATACAATGAACCTGATAGAGGAGAGAGTGGGGGAATACCCTTGAACTCACTGGCACAGGACAAGACTTTCTGAATGAAACACCATTAGTACAGGCACTAAGAAATGCCACTTTTGAAACTGAGAACTTTCATGGTAAAGGGCAAAATCATTCACACAAAGTGGCAATCTATAGAATGGGAAAGATTTTTCCCAACTGCAGTCTGATAGATGGCTAATATCTAAAACATATAAAGAACCCAAAAACTGGAAATAAAGAAAACAATCTAATATAAAAATGGGGTACAGATCTAAGCAAAGGAATCTCAAAAGAGGAAATTCAAATGGTTGAGAAACACTTAAAGAAATGTTCAGCATCCTTACTCATTAAGGAAATGTAAATCAAACTACTCTGAGATTTCCTCTTACAGTCTGAATGTCCAAGATCAATAAAAATAAATGACAGTTCATGCTAGTGAAGATGTAGAGAATACTCCTACATTGCTACTGGGAACTCAAACTTGTGCAGTCACTATGAAATCAGTATAAACTCTATATCCTATCACAAATACACTTATTCAACCATGTTCAATGCTGCTCTCTTCATAATAGCTAGACACTACAAATAGACTAGACGTTCATTAATGAACGAATAGGTAAAAATAAAGTGGTACACTTACACAATGGAGTATTACTCAGCCATTTTAAAAATGAAAAAAATATAAAATTCACAGGTAAATAGATGGAGCTAGAAAAAAAAATCATCCTGGATGAAGTAATACAGACCCAAAAAAAGACAAATACGGTATATACTCATCTGTTTGTGGATGTTGGCGGTTAAGTCTTTGATAAGCAGGCTACAATCCACAGAACCACAGAGATTAGGTACAGAGTAAGGGACTGGGAGGAGGACTAGATTACCCTAAGAAGAGTAAATAGAATACCTAGCAATGGATGAATAGGGGTGCTGGAGTGGTAGGGAGATAAGAAGTGGTTAAGGGAGAAATATGGTGAGGGACCGCTGAAACTAAAGGCCATTTAAAAGGGTGTATGGAAATCTAATATAGTAAAAGCTTCTTAAAATATGTAAAAGTGATCTAAATGAAATCACCAAATAATGGGGAAGACAGAGTCCCATCTAAACATTTCTCATCAGCAAATAAATTCTCCAATTCTGGAAATGGGTTACATCTAATTGAGTTTTTGGCCAAAAGGGTCCCATGGGAACCCTCAAACAACCAGGCTATTGCCAAGGTTATTGATTACTCTCTACAAACTGATGGTAAGGCCCTATTGCTGAAGATAATGTCTACTTACCTCATTGAATATGGAGTAGTTCAGATGGTGACTACCAGCACCTTCACCCCTACTGACTAGAGTTCATGATACTTTCATTACTGCTGTGGGAAAAAGTAACATCAACCCAGTTATAAATCCTTTGCTCTAAAATGGTCAGCTGCATGTAAGATGTGCAGGTACATTAGTGGCATAAAGCCTGTGGCAGCAAATAAATTTAAAGCCCTCCTAAACACAAATGAAAAACTACTTCTCACCAATGGAGTCTCACTCAGTATACAAACCACTTTTAAGGCCAGACTCCATGTCCAGCAGTAGATGGTAACACAAAACAAAATCTATGGCATTTTTGAGATAATTTTGTCTGATAACACATTGTCTGGGTATTTTTTCTTAACCTATAAGTCTTTGATAATGTATTACGGTTTCTCTTTTGTGTTCTTAGGGGATTTCTGTGTGTGCAAATGATGAAGTCTCTATGTCTCTATGTTATTTTTCTCATGCTTTTCCTTTAGCTCTTTACTTTTCTCCTCATTTCTTGTTTTGACCTATTTAGATTTGTTTGCTTTTATCTTGTTTTACTTCATTTTTAAAAAATTTAGATGCCTATTTGTTTTCTAATGAGAGAGCTAGAAAAGACATGAATTTGTGTGGGTAGGGAGATGGGGAGAATATTGGAGGGGCTGGAGGAGAGGGGACCATTGTGAGAATATATTGTACAAAAAATCAATTCTCCATTAAAAAATTCCTAATAAGTCACAAATAAATTGAAGTTTCCTTATTCTCAAATAAGTAAGTAACTTTAGAATTCAATTCGGTCATCTGTAATCTCTCTCTATAATATTTGGCTTTGTTTCTTGAGTAAACTCTGTAATCATATTCCACCATCTTCTTTGAAATATGTACCTCATTTAAAATGTATTGACTTTAGTGCACATCCATCACTTGACTTTTCTCAAGTCATTAGGGTGTTGATTCAAAGTGAGGCTTCCAGAAAACTGAATTCTTGTAGAGGAACTGACATCAATTCCCTCCCCTCCCTTCAGTACTTTTCTTTAAGTAACTCTAATTTTAGATACTAGGAGTTAGGTGTTGGAATATAGACATGATATCATTGGACTTGTAAGTAAAACAAACCATGAATAGCATCTCATTCCTGCCCTGTTTGTTCTCCATGCCACTTTAAGCTTCATGTGAAAAGGAGGGGTTTTTAATGTCCTGTAATCCAGCACCAGGGACAGAGAACTGTGCTACTACTATGAACGAAACCAAACTGAGGATTTTCTCAAAGATTTGCAAGCCAATGTAAATTCAAAGTTCTGTTTTGGTGGAAAATACAGGTATCAGGAGACAGAGGCATTGATGATGAATCTTAACTTTGCTCTTAATATCAGCACTAATTATGGCAAGTCATTAGCTCCTTTAACTTACTTCCAATGAAATTGGTGGAGAGGATACGTAAGATCCTCATTTTGTTAATACTCAAAGTAGTTCTGTCCATCTTTCCCACAGATAGGACTATAAATACAATTTGAAATGTAGAATACAGTTAAATAACTAGAACGTGGGAAAAATAAGTCAATTACATATAAATATTTTCAGGGATTTTTTTTTAAAAAAATATTATTGAGGGATTCATGCTATCACAGCTGTCCAGGTCAACTATTGAACTCAAGATGGTACCTGTATCTGTTTGTTTTTTTTAGGAGGAAATTGGGAAATAGGCCTGTGAAGGGTAAAAGGAGGGCAGCAGAGCCAGCAAGAGCAGACTCGGTATCCACTGAAGGAGTAATGGCCAGAGGGTTAGTGTGGGAAGAGCTATAGCAGTATAGTTCCAAGAAAATCACTCAGGCTGCAGGGGAGTCTCCTAGCAACAGTTGCTTAGCAGCCACTGTTGAGCAGAAACTATCTCTAATAACACCCCCATTGTAGTTAGTCACTGACTGGCAACAGCCCAGGGAAAACTGGTCTGAGTGTGGGATCTGAAGAGGTGGTCCCCTGAGCTGTCAATCTACCAGTTCACACAATGGCTCATGAAAGAGATCCCAGCATTGCCATAAAACATACACATGTGTGATAAAACTCAGAAAAAGCTTCTAAAAAAGTTTCTTTCTTACCATTGCTTCATAATATTGAACTACATCTTGGTCTCTTCCAACTCTTATACAATTCTACCTTTTCCGGTTCCACTCTTCATTCCAAAACATTTATATTTCCCATGAATCAGATTCTGACCCCTTCTCCCCAATTCTTTAATGACCTCTTAATGACCTGAAAATATGCATTTTCTTACAGCCCCAACATTTCAAGTATAGACCAAAACCCCTCCTAGAAATGCCAATATAGTGATTTCGATACACCTTGAATTGGCCTTATCAAAATATGCAAAAGAAAACTAAATGCAATCATTTTCCTCTTCCACGTGGTTACTAATGTGACTCAATATAATCATTCTCCTCCAAAGATGTCACACCTGGAAAAGTTGAGCCTTCCTCTCCCCTTGTTGCATAGAGTGACTGTTGGGGTTTTTCAGTCATCCATAAACTCCTATTCACAGCATAACAGCCAATGTCCTCCCATCTGAATATCGCATTGTGACAGTACTGTCCTCCCATCCATCTCACTCTGAAATAAGAGAAGTATCCAAGCATCATTTCTGTGTTGGTGTCCTAAAGAAGGTTTAAGATGACTATTAACATCCAACATCTGAGCAGCATTTGGAAGCCAGGAGTAGTTTTTCAAGCAGAGGGAAGTTAAAGTTCCACAGGGAAAACTTTTTGAATGATGTCAGAAATGGAAAAGTAATTTAAAGCCTTGTGGGAAAAGCATGGCAAAAAAAATCTTTCTAGATCGTTCTTATTTTGCTCTCATATTTCATAATATGGCATGGGGCTTTTGAATGACCTCTTACATAATTATTTCTAGGTACAAGGAAATTATATTTAAAATTAAACCTAAGTTTCAACATATGGAAAAGTGATATAATCTTTTATTGCATCCATAGAAACAATAACATTTAAACTGTGGATTTTAGCATTCAACAGGGAACTGTAAAAAATTTTTTTAATATACCTGCAAGGTCTTGCACAGATAAGGACTTCAGAATAATTAATGCTAACCAGAAATTAGAGAAAGCAATAGTACTTGTTGCCTGCAACCCTACATGTATAGGTCAAATTCAAATCAGTCTCAGAGCTTTAGCTACAAGCCAGATACTCCAGAGTGAACACATAGAACTCCATCTCCAGCCACCCTCTCTCCTCTGTCTTCCAGGACTGCCTTTACTTCTCTTAGAAGTAAATGTAACCAGAACAGAATGCATGACCTCCCCTCAAACTGCAAAGAATGAACTGAGGTTCCCCTAACCAAGAAAATCATAGTGCAACTTTCATATCTAAAATTGCCTGGTATCCACCTTTTATGTTCTCTTTCTCAGCTGAGATGAATCGTAACTTCAATCGAAATATTTTCTTTCACCTGGCCCTTGTGCTGGAAAAACTGGACGGTACAAGTGCATGCCTCCAAAGAGACTGCCTGCCTTGGTCCTGACATTTTCCTTTCACCTTTCCTTCCCAAATTGCTAAGCTGCATCAATACATATAATTTTGTTCAATATTTAAGCATGAGCTGCTAAGGCAACACAAATAGTAACATGCAGACAAAAATGCATGTACTGTTTCTACCCACCAGACACTGTCCAATCAAGGTGTCCCAAACCACTCAAGGCTACTTCCTCCAAAGAGAAGTAATAGATGTAATTATTGTGTAATGTAGAAACATCTCAACCAACTTAGCCTTAGGAGTGTGCTGCAGAATGGTTTGCCCCACACTCATTGCTCATTTGCCCCCATAGTGGTGTTGCCTACCACTCACTAGGATTAAAAGAACATTTATCATCACAAAACTCATGTTCTCTACAGAATTCCTAATACTCTTGTCAATGCTTTCCATTAACTTAAATGACAGAATCATATTCCTTTTCTGTCAAAGAACAAATTTAATTTTTTTCCACTTTAAAATTTTATTTTTAATTAAATAGTACATCATTTCACCCTTTTCTTTCCTCTGTCCAATCTTTCCTGGAAATCATGGCCTCTTTTTAATTATTTTTTACTATACATGTACACACAAACATATATACAATTAAGTGTATAAATACAACCTCCTCACTCCACTTAGTGTACTTGTGAGTGTGTGTAATTTCACGGTTGAGAACTTGGTATTTTATAACCAATTAGTGTGCTCATCCCTAAGAAAGACTGTTGCTCTTGCTCTCAGCTCTCGTTCTCATTAGTTCCCATAGTTATTTGTCTATGAGCAGGAGCCCATGAGAACTGCCCTTCCAGGGTAGCAGTCTGTTGGTGGTGTGCTTATTTACATAGCCATGTTGAGAAATCATGGAGGAACTTTCCTGTCAATTTTAGGAACTGGATTATCCCATTAGGTTTCCTGGTCCTCTGGCTCTTACAATCTTTCCACTCCCTATTCTGCAACATTCTCAAAGTCTTGAGTGTAGGAATTGTGTTGTGGCTGAACACCCATGTTCAATTGTTCTCTGCTTTTGACTAGTTGGGGCTTTTTTATAATGATCTCTGGTCTGTTACAAAAAGAGCTTATTTTGATGAGTGGTGAAAGTTACATTTATCTGTAAATCTAAAGATAAGTATGTGGAATACAATTAGGAATTATTTTGGATTAGAAAAGCGCGAGTAGTGTGTTGTTCTCACGGATCCATGGCCTCATTAGCCCTGAATCCTTTTCTAGGTTTCCAGTACCAGACATCATTTTCCCTCCTACTGAGTGAGCTGTTGGTTACTACCAACATAGGCATGCCACCGCTGGACCTTCAGGGTTATCGTGCCAAGCTGCTTGCTGTTGGGCTTCATAGGCATTCTTCTTGGGTAGGACTCTTAGTTGACTTGCAGCTGGGGAGAACCATCGACTGCTTCCCTCTCTTCGAAACTTGGATAACATGTTCCAGTACTGTGAAAGGCAGTCCTCAGGAAGAAGCCTTTCAAGTCAGATCCACCCAGAGTCCTCCATGTCTTGTTTCCAAAGTACATGGTGTCTTCAACAATAAGAACATCAACACATTATGGGAAGCAACCATGGGTACAACAATACCCTATATAGTTTGGGAGTCACTTGGCATCAATGACTAACCACTTAAAAGTAGGGTTTCTCGTGTTTGGTATTAGGGGTTTTGTAATAATATAGTCTATGGCTCATGGAGGGAGTTTTATCAGCCCAGGTGATATAACTTAATTTAAACTATGTATACATACATGCACACATAGATTTATATATGTTTGGGAAGGATTGGAAAGTGTGGACTTGTGGAAGGAAGTGTATCACCGGGGAGGTGTTTTGAGGTTTCAAAAGCCCATGCCAGACCCGTCTCTTTCCCTCTGCCTGCGGCTTCTCCAGTGCCATGCTTCCCTGCCTGTTGTCACGTTCCTAACCAGGATGGGCATGGACTCACCCTCTGAAACTGTAAGCAAACCCCACTTAAATGATTTGTTGGTCACAGGGTCTCTTCACAGCAGAAGAAAAGGAATTAAGGAAGACATTTAGCTTGATTTCATTTCCTAGCTTCTGTGAACAGAGAGGCAATGAACATCATGAGCAAGTCCCTGTGGAGGAAGCTGTCGAGCCCTTTGGGCGCACGCATATCATAGTGTATCTGGATCATATGGTAGATTTATCTTTAGAGTTTCGGGAGTTTCCCCCACAGGTTTCCAGAGTGGCTGGAGAAGTTTTCAATCCCATCAACAGTAAGCGAGGGTTCCCTCTTACTCCCACCACATCCTCTTTAGCATTTGTTGTTGGTTGTTCTGCTATTCTGACTGGGTAAGATGAAATCTCACATTTATTTTGATTTTCCAGTTCCTTAATTGCTAGGGATTATGAACAGTTTTTGAGATATCTCTTTGCCACCTTTATTTCTTCCTTTGAGAACCATTTGTTCATGGCATTTCTGAATGGGTTGTAAGTTTTGTTTCATTTTTAAGTCTTTGTTTTTTGAGTCTTTGTATATTCTGGATGTGAGTCCTCTGTCAGATGTACAGCTGTCAATGATTCTCTCCCATTTTGTGGGTTTCCTTTTTACTTTATTGGTTGTTACTTTAGTTGTTCAGAAGATGTTTAAATTCATGAGGTTCCACTTCTCAATTGTTGACCTTAATTCCTGGGAAAGAAAATGGAGTCCCATTCAGAAAAGACTTCACTACGCCAATATCATGTGGTGTGCTGCCTATGCTTTCTTCTGGAAGTTTCAGTGTTTCTGGGTTCACATTTAAGTCTGTGATCTACTCGGAATTTGTTTTTGTCCAAAGTGGTAAATATAGACCTAATTTCTTTCCAGGTTTTCCAGCATGTTTTTGGCGTCTTTGTCATAGCTATGCATACTTGTGTTGGGATCTGTTTTGTTCAGTTGGTCTACATGTATGTTTTTATGCCAGTAGTATATACATCATCATCATTATTACTCTGTAGTATATCTTCATGTCAGAAGTGGTAATCTCTCCAGTAATTTTTTTCCTCAGAAATTTTTATAAATGGTGTCTTTTGTGGTTCCAAATGAATTTTAAGAATTTTTTTTCTATTTCTGGGAAAAATGAGATGGGACTTTTGATTGGGATTCTATTGAATCTGTAAATAGGTTTTTGTAGAAAGATCATTATTATAATATTAATCTTACCAGTTCATAAGCATGGGATATCTTCTCATTTTCATTGAAGAGGTCTTTCATGTCCTTGCTTAGATTTATTCTGAGATATTTTACTGTCTTTGAAGCTATTGTGAATGAGGTTTGTCCATGATCTCTGTCTGCATATTTGCAGGTGCTGAAAGCTACTATATTTTGCAAGTTAATTCAGCCACTTTTTAATTAATTTAAATAATTGTTAATTATTTCTAGGAGTTTTTTTCTGTTAGAACTTTTGGATATCTTATGTTTAGTATTTACGTTCCACTCCTTCTTCTTCCTAGTTGTACCTCTTTAATTTCTTTTCTTGCTTTATTTGTCCAGCTAGCGATTTAAGTACAATATTGAAAATGAGTGGGTGGAGTGGGCAGTCCTGTCCCATTCCTAATTTCAGATCGATTGCTTCAAGTCTTCCCCATTTAGGATGATGTTGATTGAGGGCTTGCCACATAGCTTTTACTAAGTTGAGGTATGTTCCCTCCAGTTCTAATTTCTCTAAGACTTTAAGCATGACAGCATGCTGGAACTTGTAAAGCTTCTCTTTATATCTGTTGATACAATAAGTGATTTTTATCTGAGTCCAGTTATTTAATTCATTGCATGTATTACCTTGCATTTGTTGAATGACCCTTGCATCTTCAAAATAAAGCCAACTTGGTCATAGTAGGATAATCTTTATGGTGTATGTCTGTATTCAGTTTGCAAGTTTATTATGAGGATTTTTTTTTTGATTCTATGTTCATCAGGCCATTGGCCTATAGAGTTCTTTTCTGTTGAGTCTTTACCTGATTTGGGTATTAGATTAATATTGGCTTCATAAAAAGAGTTTGGTAGTGCTTCTTCTATTTCTTTGAATAATAAGAAAGATTACCTATATATCTTTGAAAGGCTGGGAGAATAATGGTGTGAATTCTTTTGGGCCTGGGCTTTTTTTTAGTTTGAAGGCTTTCTTTTTTTAAATCAGTTTTGATTTCTTCATATGAGTCTGTTAATCTTTTTTAACTTTTATGATTTTTTTCTTTTTTTTTATCCACCGCTAAGAGTCGTAAACTTTTATGATTTTTATGAATCTAGAAATTTGTTTTTTTTCTTTTAGATTTCTAATTTATTTGTTTGGTTGGTTTTGGTTTTTGAGACAGGGTTTCTCTGTGTAGCCTGGAACTCACTCTGTGGACCAGGCTGGCCTCAGACTCTCAGAAATCTGCCTGCCTCTGCCTCCCGAGTGCTGGGATTAAAGATGTGTGTTACAACTGCCCATCAATTCCAATTTAATGGGATATAGGATTTTTAAAGTATTTCCTTATACTATTCTGAACTTTTGTGTGTGTGCTATAGGGTTTTCCTGTTCATATATGAGACTGTTAATTTAGGTAATTTCTTTCTTTCAGTTAGTTGGGCCAAAAAAGTCTGTCAATCTTGTTTATCTTCTCAAAGAACTCTTAGATTAATTTATTCTTTATGTTGTTTGCTTTGAATCTATTTCATTAATTTCTGTTCTGATTCTTATATCTTGCTGTCCACTGTATTCGAGTTTGGTTTGCTCTTATGTTTCCAAATTCTTGGGTTACACCATTAAGTCATTTATTTGTACTCTTTCTGTTTTTTTAATGTAACTACAAATTCCTCTTAGAATTGCTTTTAATGTGTCCCAGATGTTTTGTTTTGTTGTGATTTCATTTTCATTTAGTCAGGATAGTTTTTGACAGAATTTCCTGGTTTTTCAAGTGACTTTTAACCTTTGGTACTGGGTTCCTTTTCCTATGAATGCTATTTCTCAGCAAACACATGAGAAGAAACACTAGAAAACTTCAGTTTCCTGACTCAAAACAGATACAAATGCTTACTGACCAATCTAAGAGTCACAGCAGAAACAGGGCAAATTACTGTTTCCTTTTGTTTTTTACCCAGACAAATCTAGAAAATAAATTTTTTCAAGAGTTTCTTCTTTTTTAGTTTACAAGATTAAAATTTAAACAAGAACTAAATTTTAAAATACCTTGTGATGTTTTATGTCTGAAAGAATGGTAGAAATAATTCAAAATTTTAAAATATAAACAAAATTACTGATTTTAAAGTTAAAAGTCATAAGTAGTCTTATCTTTGAAGCTAAGTGCATTTCTTGAAAGCAGTGGAAAAATATTTAATTAAGCTAAATGTACTGCCATATTATCCATAGCTATTAATTTTACCTCATTTTTATATTAAGAAAAAGCAAATCACAAAAGTACAAGTAAAAACATAGTAGCCATTTGTTAGTTAATTTCATTTGATAGTCTACCATTATTATAGACGCATTATTAATTACAAATGGACAAGGACTGACTCCCTGCCTGAAAACCTCCTCCTAATGCAGCCCCTTAACTTTGGCTACTATCAGAAGCGTGTTTCATCTTTAAAAGTTATCAAAATATTGATCTGAAACTCCCAAGTCTAATTGCCTATTTCGCAGTTCCATTGTCTAGGGAACAAAGCATTGGCACCATTTGTCATTTCGGGACAATTATTCTCCTAACACTAAAGAAGATAAAGCTGCAGATCAATGACCTGTTGGGAATCCTGAGTGCTGAGTGATCACCTGTTCTGTCAACATTGTCTTCTCAGTAGCCGCGTAAAGTTAATTCATATGCTGTACTCATGTGATTGCAAGTGATAAGGGATTCATGATGTTAATCATAAATCAATTTTTGTACTCACTATTCTAAGACCTTCTGTGAAGGGGAAACATTATTTGTAATCTATCTTTAGTACCACGAATGTAGATAGATTGCTAGAACTTGCTACATTAAAATATGATGTGTTAACTACTTTTCTCATTTTCTTTCTCCATCTGTGTTAAAAATATAAATGTATATATATATATATGCATTATATGTCTGTGTGTATTATATATGGCAGACATTTTTTGAAAATAGTTTTCATAATATCTTGGAAAGTTCAAATTACATTATATGTTATTTGCAATAAATATCAATACTTTTTTCCGAAAGCTGTTTTTGCAAGACCTAGAGATGAGAACTTAACAGTGCTACCTGAGACGCCAAAATCAGCTCAAAAGTATCGAGTGGCCAATTGCCCAGTTCATGCAACTGAGATGACTGCAAAGGCATGGTTTGGACTAGATATACAAGAGCACAGAACTGAATTTCTAGAGTTATTTGATCAAGCCTTGGTCTTTGTTGTCTCCTCTGGCATCAAGGAGAGGCTGGCAGAGGCTATTTGCTTTGCTCTTGTTGCTGTTGTTTTGCCGGCACTGGACTTAACTGTCCTGGGCTCACAGCACTTTTGCCTCAGAGGTTTGCCTTACAAGTGCATTACCACAAAGTAACTCGCTGGGTACAGTGTGAGTTGAAGCACTGCCACTTTCCCTCACCATCTGAGAGCTTTCCAATTGGGATGCTACTTCCTATCCCTGTACCAGTCTCATAATCCAAACTCTGGCAATTGTTAATGTGGGCACGCCTTTTTAAAACGACAGTAAGGATGAACAGTTAGCCAAAGTTTACTTGGCTTGAAAAGAACCCCTGAGCAAATAATTTCTCTGGTTAATTGATTTTTTTTTTAATTTTTGGTTGAGGGATAATTTGTTAGGTATAGTTTTGGCTGCTTATTTTATAGAGATATAAGCTAAAAACCAACTAGGAATTTATTTCCCTTCCATGTGAAAAATGGCTATTTCGATTCCAATTCTGTGGGAACTCTGTGATGTCATCATCACACACATAGGTGCTCTCCAGATGACTACTATGCCACCCTAGAGCCTCCCTGCAAAGTACAAGATGCCCACTCCAATTTCAGCTTCTCCATCTGCACTACAGGTAATAGGGTGAATGTCACTGTGAAGGTATGGTGCTCCATTCTGGCAGAAGACATTTCAGTAAATCCACAGGACAGAATTGTCACTGTCTAGAACTTAATCACCTGTCAGGTCTCCATATAGCTACAAGTGGTCTATAAAATGCAGATTTTACCTGTGGCAATATTTACAGCTAAACACTGGGGTTCTGGTGGCAGAGATTGGGTATTGAAAGGTCATGTTCACTGTGGCACTAAACCTGTTCCTTTAATCAGAAGGGAAAAAAATCTTGATAGAAAAGCAAAAAGAGAAAAGCAAAAAGGAACAGAACATAGGCAAGGACTGTGAAACTCACATTGCTTCTTAGATATCAAAATAAAAGTTAATGTTATTAAGTCGGCACGTAATGATGAGAGAAGTCTGAATCAGTCTGTTTCTTCTCCAAGTCATTGCTTGCTGCAAATCAAAACTGAGATTGACAGCTACTTACGAACAGAAACTGGACCTTGTTGACTTGAACTCTAAAAGCTTATTCATTATAAATGCAAAGGACACACGCTATTTAAAAGAATAAAGGGAATGTAATAGTGACTTGAGAGCCAAATAAATGCAAGTAAAAATGTGACAAAAATACGTGGGTATCGGTAACCCACGGATACCAACTAGTACCAAGGAATGCCATGCAATCCATCTAAACTCTCCAAGACCCTTCAGAGGAAGCAAAAAACTCACTCAGACAGTAATAAATCATAAAGTGGTGACAATGGGTCTAAGCTTAGTGCACTGTGCCGCCGTCCTCCTACCCACCTTCATCAGGACAAGATTGTTGACTGGCTCCTCTTCCTCTTTTCAGCTCTCTCACATATGATCATGTATCAGTCCTCCAGAGCATCACCTTCTGGTTCCCGCATCTGTCCGAATTGTTCTACCACGTTATTACCATCCCTGCTTGAGGGACCATTGCACCTCACTTGGTTATCACTCTTGGGTGGGGTTTTAAAAGCTTGTTAACCGCACACATTTCCTGCAGCCTTATTTCTCCCAACATATTTTCCATGTAGCCATCATAGTAATCTTTATGGAATGCTTGCCCTGTAATGACAGTGCCCTAATTAAAACCATTCAGTGAGTTCATTTCCCTTCCAACCAAGGTTAAGTACCTCAGGATGCACACGAAGTCCTGTATTACCCGGCCCTCGGCAGCTTTGGCTTTTTCTATGCTCCTTCCTGTCCCCTCCCTTTGACCCACTCATTGCTAACTGCTTAATGTCTTTTGAATACATAATGTTCTCTCTGTAAAGTGGCCATTTTCCTCATTTGAAATGATGATCTTTCTCTTTCTAGCTCTCCCAATGTTGCTGTATCTGGCAGCACTTACCCACTTGTATCCATTAGACATTTCCTCTTTGAGTCTCATAAACCCTATTTGAGTCTCATCCAACCCAGATATGCAGTGAGGTGCTCCAGGTCTCCACTCCCACAGGATCCTGTGCTTTGGATATTGTAGACACAGTGGATCTAGTTCTACCTACTTTGGTCACAGCAGACTGTTAGTTCTATAGTAGTGTCAATTAGTATATATAGTAATGTCTGCTCTCTGCCTTGTTCATTATAACTACCCTACATATAGTATAAAGTTGTATGCACAGTATAAATTTCAATGAATCTCTTTCGATAGATATAATGGAGGCATGGCACTAAAATACCAGGAATAAACAAAAAATAATGAAATGATCTGTGTAATTACAGTGGCAAGCTTTATATTAATCCTTAAGTTTTCTCGTAAATGTTTTGCTGAGAACTGAGAGGCTCCGATCGCTAACCATAAGTGCTCAGATGCAAGCCTTGGACAATCCTGTCTTGTCTGGACCCACAGTCTTGTATGTACTATATTCAGGTTTTCTGGAGCCTGCAGAGCAGAACCAAAGCCCTCACTCTCTGCCTTGTATTTATGTAGGAAGGGCTGATCCCTGGAAAGCACTGCCCATGCAACATGAGTTCTTACTGAGCCCTCTAACCACCGGTCTCCAGAGGGCAAACCAGCCTTCTCAATATGTGGATTTCTATGACATGTACGTCTTCCTTCAGAAGAGTCCTTTTACTTTTCTCATTTGTTCCTTCTTTCCTGGGAAATAAAGGAGAAAATGCGCCAGAGGGTGATCAATGAAGTTCATCAGGCTACATGATACTATCTAGCCAATAAAAACGACTCTTACGGTAGCTGTACTTAATATCCTCTTGCTCTATTGTGCATTTCCCCCCCAATCACTATCTTATTTAGATATGATAACCTCACTCACATGACACTCTAGCAGCTTTGGTTTGTACCTTGGCTGTCTGTAAAAGCTGTCTTTCAAAAAGTGAAACTCTTTTCTCCTTCCACAAAGATGGTTTCAATAGCCTACTCAGTAGTTCTTGGGTTAGACTTCTCACTATTTATCATGTAAGGGCTAACTATTGTTACCCATCCTGCCATGGAAAGAGCTCTAGAAAATTGAAGGTGAAAATAAATCTGCGGAAATGAACACAGGTATTTTAAGTGTGCAACTCAAACTAAGAGCAATAGATGATTTTACAACCAAGATAAATGCCAAATATTATACAATAGATACATCAATCAAAATGTCAGATCACATCATGAATATATATCATTTTTGATGTACAGGTTAAAATAAGTTGTATTTAATAAAACAGATAATCCTCAAAAACATCCCATTGAATGACAATAGGCGGTTACAAAGTACCATATATTTAATGATTTCATTTATATGATGTATACAAAGTGAGTCATATCCATAAAGAAAGTAAATTACTGGCTGTGTAGGGACAAATAGGTGGACAGGAAGTAATTTCTGAAAGGTACAATTATTGTATTCTAAAATTAGATTTAAATGATGGCTGCATAACTCTGAAAATATACTAAAGAATTGAACTGTTCACCAAAGATATATAAATTATATCCCAAAAAAACCATTAGATATTAGAACATTCAAATTAAAAAGATCAGCTGATACTGAACTGTATTAATAAACATTTCCAAAAGTAGACAAAAACATGGAAAAACAGAATGTCAAAGCTTTCTGTTGTGAGAAAAGTAGATACGTTCTTCATTAATAATAATAATGAGAATAATAATGAGAATCAGTCTTGTTCTCACCAAAAGATTCCAAAATAAAATTGGGCAATGGAATCTTAGTGCTGGGGTGGGTATTATTTAGAATTCAGCAATAAAATACTATCATAGACATTATCACAGCCTTATAGTGATGGAATACTCGTTTTGGAGAAAGAAAATCAAATTATTTTCTACATGAAAAGCAAAGGGAATGAACCCCACTCCAGCTGTCACCCAGGAAAAGCCAAGTTCAGGAGACACGAGAACATCCAGAAATCTGTATGAGTATGAAGGCTTCGGCAGTTTGGCACTAATTGATTCTCTAGGATGACAAAGTCTTCAGAGGAAGGCATGGAAGAGTCTAGATATATTTTGCCTCATTCATGGCTATAAACACTTTATTTTCTGTTTTCCTTTGCAACTAGCACACGGGACACAATTTGGGCCACTGAGAATCATGACAAGGTGTGTTCCTTCTTACATTTTCCTGTAACAGAGACACAGTGCCCCCAGACCAAAAGATAAAAGCTACATAATAGGAGAAAGAGAACTGATCAAAATGACAAGAAGTGTATATACAAAGAGATAATAATAAAAATCATTATGAAAAGGTGTGGGAAGTCCTTCTGTACATTTGTTGCATTTATTGGCTAATGAATAAAGCTGCTTTGATCTACAAAAGGGCAGAATAGAGTAAGGTGGGAATTCCAAGCAGATAGAGGAGGAAAAAAGGTGGAGTCAGAGAGACGCCATATAGCTGCCAAAGACACCTAGGAACCTTACCAGTAAACCATGAGCCTTGTTGTAAAATATAAAAAAATAGAAATAGGTTAATTAAAGATGTAAAAGTCAGTTAATAAGAATCCTGAGCTAATAGGCCAAGCAGTGTTGTAATTAATATAGTTTCTGTGTGATTATTTTGGGTCTGGGCAGCCGGGAAATGAATAAGTATTCCCCACTACAATGACAGTAATTTAAAGTTCAGGCAACACAAGGGAAGATAGAATTAACTTCACGGGTGTCTATTTAACATACTTGGTAAATTTAAATAACTAAAAATATTCCTATCACATGGTCTAGACACAATAAAAATATGCATGCTAATTTTATTTTTAACTGTGAAATATTAGTTTTCAACATTTTTTAAAAAACCATGAAGTGTCTCTAACATTTGGAAGTTTTATATTATTTATAAGCTGCATTTCATGTTCAAAGGCTGAAGTTTTGGGGGGTTTTGTTTGTTTGTTTTATTTTTCAAGAACAATAAAAGTCGACTATTCAAGAGGAAGCAAACTTTACTTTTCTCCATTTTTCTCTACAAGAAAGCCTATAGATACAACCCACAGGTCAACATTACCATATAACTTGATAGCAAAGAATGGTAGGAAAATTACATAAGCAAAATTTTGTAGACTGGGAAGAAATTGAAAATTTCTACAAGTAAGGAAATTCACATTTTCTAAGACAGGAAAATCAAGAAAGCAAATAACAATCCTGAAGAGGGCAAAATCAACCGCAGCAACCGTACTAAGAACAAAGGGAGGGCCGCGGTATTGATGTTCATCGCAAACGGATGGTTTGCACAGGGTCATCACATTTTCACTTCCTTCGTTTTCTTGGAAAACAGACATTTTATCACGTTCCAGACGAAAACCAATGAAATACTCATTTTGGAGGAGAAGAACCAGATTCTTTTCTGAATGAACAGCCGTGAGACTGAACCTCGCTTGAGTTGCCACTCTGGGTGCCAGGTTCAGGCGGCCAGGGGAGGTCACACATGGAGAATCTGCTTTCCAGCCAGGGTTGGCCATTACCCAGGCTGACTCCTAAAGCTCTCTCTGAAGCTCATGCATATCACCGAATGGGCTTTATTTTAGCTGTCTTTTCCTGTTTTCATAGTATTTCCATATTTTAAAATTGCACATAGTAATTCAGAGAGGCATCTTTGAGCATGTTTTATGCTAAATGTCCTTGAATTAATCATTTCATATAGTAGCTTTTGTTTGAAAAGGGCTTTTGCACCCCTTAAGTCTTTTCTGTCTGCACACGTTTGAAGTTCAGTCCTGATTTTTAATACATTTTGTTGTACAAGAAAGAGAAAAGAGCACAACAGAAATGTGAAGACTTCTAGATGCATCACAAATATGATATAGAAATATAAAACACAGGAATTAAAAACAACAATGAAAAGGAAAAGCATCTGGACCTTTAGAGAAATAAACACATATGTATGTATTCTTCTATAAGAATAACCATTGAAAATAAAAGGAGCCTGGCTTAGTGACTTCCTTTTGTCATCTTAGAATTCCAAAGTAAAGACAAATTAAGAAATGCACTGATAAAAGAAGGTGATTAAACAATATGCTAAAGATAAGCATAATTTATAAATCAATCCAGTGAGTCATAAAACAAAATGTCAGTAGACGTATTAAGACATATATTAAGTCTAAAATTAAAAAAACAAAAGCTGTTAAGGATCTTCTGTTTACTCTCCTAGAATTGAGAGTCTCACTTACATGTTAACATCTCAAAATACTACAACAATCCACCCTCCCTGTTTTGGCTGGAACTGTGAGTCTTCAGAGATAACAAGAAAGATAAACAGATATATAAAATTAAAAAAATGAAAGCTGATACTATTTTGAAGGCAGGGGTGGTGGGGGAGGGGGCGGCGGCTGAGTCTGGGCATGAGGAGCCAAAAGCTACAGAAAGATTTTTACACTGGTGTGCGTGACAGGTTTGAGTAGATTTCAAGTAAAAGATACTAATTTGAGTTCAGGAATTACTGGCCACGTTAAATACAATTCCACATAGTTTGTCCAGTCTGCATCCTACACCCATTAATAGCATTCATTGCAGAAGCACAATCTCTTTTTTAAAAAAATAATTTATTTTTTTATTTATTTTATGCACATTGGTGTTTTGCCTGAATATATGTCTGTGTGAAGTCAGATTTTGGAATTACAGACAGTTGTGAGCTGCCATGTGTGTGCTGGGAATTGAACTCAGGTCCTTTGGAAAAGCAGTCAGTGCTGTTAATCCCTTAACCATCTCTCCAGCCCCCATAAGCACAATCTTATTCTCGATTGTGACAAAGATAAATTTTCTTAATTATATTATTCCATAAACTTTATATTTAGAGTATGTTCATTGTTTTTGTTAACATACAGAACTGCGAAACTCTAAAGAACTTGGAAGAGGTTTGGAACAACTTAGCATTAGTAGGAGGCTAGACAACATCCTGTTCTCAAAGAGTCTTGTCACCGCTGCTGCAACAATTTCTTGATTTTGTGGTCCAAGAGTAAAACTGAGCTCTCTGACAATTAATTCTCTTGACAGTTTTATGCTGAAAAAGGAAGATCGTAACAATGAAGACTAATATAAATGTTGACATTTAACAAAATGCTGGAAAAGAAAATTTTATTAGACTACAGTGGCTACTTACCAATTGATTTCTTAATAACCCAAAAGAATAAATGGACCTAGCAAAAGTCTCTAAATTATTCTTCGAGAATAGCTTCTATGGATGGATTTTGCTTTCAGAGATGATAAAATTGCCCAGGCACTACCCTTGGCTCCCCATGGATCATGAAAAACCATGAATTCAAGTCTCTTAAGCCCTTTATCCTCGGGTCAGAGGAGACTGGATGCTCTCATGAGTCACTCCTAGTTCATCGTAGAGTTTAAAATCCATTCAGTATACCAAGAGTCGTTAGCTCCGATCAGGAACACAAACATATCTCAGAGCTTGCAATTTAAAAACTAACCATTCAAAGATGCTACATCCAATTAAATGTACTCTTTTCACACTTAGGACATAAGCTTAATTGTCTGCAGCTGCATTTTACTTTTGCATTTATAAATGTAAGAGTTTCAGAAGGAGTCCTCGAATGTGTCGATGTATACAATTCTCTTAGCATTTGTTGCTATTCATTAGCTACAATCATCAACGCTACAATAAGCAGTTCATTTCTGGAGTTCTTCTAAACAGACATGCTAATAAAGTCAGAGCCCGCCTACCTTGACCTGGAAGAGCATGTGGAATTAAAATGACTACTAAGTTGCAGTAATGTTTTATGAAGATGGCGTGATAAGAAATTCAAGGCAGATGCTGGCTTAGAAGCCTACTCCATTTGCTCTAACCAGCCCCATTTGAAGGCACCCCTCGCTCCACAGAGACAATAGATGTTAGCGAGGAACAAAGAGTCTTTGCAAATATTGGCTGACCCCGAGCACTGTGTAATTCCCTTGTTCAACACTGAGCCTGTTACAGCCTTGTCAAGTTGTAAAATCAAAGGGTCTTCTTGCCCTTGCTCTGAATTTAAGTTTTTATGCTCTTTTCACATACCAAACAGTGTGCGTTTGTTTCTCTGTAGTGCGTCCATTTTTAGCTTGCCATTTCCCATATTTATTTAAGGCACTATGCCATGGGTAAGGGGAAAAAATGCCTGTACTGCACAGTTTTCATGCTTTCTGAAAGACTTTTTAAATTTTATGCTCATATTTTTTAGGTGGTACTGGTGTTGAACTGGGATTTCTGCATGCTGGGCATGCACTCAAAGGAGCTGTGCTTCTAGCCCACCTTCTGAACTAGAAAGACTGGCATGCTATTATTAGCCCTGTATTTCCGTAGTATAGCATACTGAAAGGAAGATTTGGCATGTTAACGTATTCCTTTTATCTGTTTGGTTTTTGTTTTGTTTCATTCTGTTGGTAAACCAGGAGTTTATCCTGTCCCCCAGGCTGGCCTGGAACTTTAGGTAGCCACCTGACTCATGGGCCATCAAGCTCCTCTTAAAAACTTTTCTTTAAGGAAGCCAATATAAATAACATAGAGTAACCTTTCAGGAGGTCAAATGTTATGGCATTATCCCAAATCTTTCTAACAGTTCATATCATTTTCACATAATTTTGTTTCTGCAGGATGGACCTAAGGTTTGAAAAAAACCTATTCCTTCCATCTCGAGATTGGTATTAACTTACGGTTTCTAACGCTTCAGAATCTGTGTTGAGGATGTCTTAAGTTATTCAGGACACAACGTCTAACCAAGTGTGAGCCTGACTTGAATAATAAAACTGCAGCCCCTTAATAAGGCTCATCTCCTGCTCATGTTAAAGCCCTGCACTGTTTCTCTAATCCAGTGGAATTTTACCAAAGTCAAATTAAGACACATAAGAGCACATTCTCAAAGTGCATCTCCTAATCCTTAGGAAATGACTGTAATTGATTTACAGCCAGCCAGCTGCACTGAGAGCACAGCAGCCCCCGGTGATTCTCCTGGTTGTGCTTGGGTGAGCCAGGGTGCACTACAGGCTACTCTGCAATCTTTTATTCATCACATTGTAAAATACAAAGATAAAATGTGTGGTTGATGGAGAACTTGTAGCAGAAAAACTACTGGGGAACCATCTTGCTTAGGTAAACATTTACTTAAACACATTAATAAAAATGTCAGGAACATTGTAAAAGCACATAATCTATCGAAGTTACTAGGTGTTTCTAAATGCTTTTCCACTCCTCCTTTCTGGGTTCTACCCAGGGTGAACTTTCTCTTTTCTGCAGAAGCGATGTGCTGTGTCTAAAAATGGCGGCATGTGCCTCCCTGGCTCAGTCTTTTCATTTACATTTGCTTTGTTTCGTTAGCCACAGTCAGTTAGTAGCCTGATTATGAGGCTATGACTTTAAACTGAGAAAGAGAAGTGGTCATTTGTAATGATTTCTCTCTAGTTATTTAAAAAATTCATCAAATTATTTTTATCACTTGTGAAAATACTGAAAGTCTAGTAATTGGAATCTTTCACCCCTTACTAGGCAACTGAATAAGTGTGGCTATTAAAGGTGACAGAGATAGATGACAATGACTGCTTTTTTTTCCCCTCTTGACAGTTTTTACCCACAACATATGTTCAGTACTATCAGGACTATTGCAGAGAACAAAATAATCAGGTAGACAGGTTCACAAACAGTGCCTAGGACACACGCTGGCCTCCTTGTGTTAACAAGGAATGTCACGCTCGCTTGTAAACATGGTCAGATAATGTGAGGATTCGTCACTTTAATTATTGGTTCTCAAGATCATGGTTGAAAAGCTCATGCTGCCTAAAGACCTGCTGGAATGGAAGGTGAGAGGCACCCGCCTGGCATTATTTGCTCTTGTGTCATGGAAAGGGAGAAAAATTACGAGCTTGGTAATGGTTCTGACAGTGACTCAACCATTTTTGTTTTAAAAAATAATTTGGGGGTTAAGGTTTGTTCTTGACTCTAAACTTTTTATGGAAAATTAATAGGGAAATATTTGTTCAAAGGGTTACTAATAGTCACTTGCTTATTAATTTCTTCCTCTTCTGGGAGAAAAACAATGCCTGAATCTGATTATAAAAGATATCTCTGGGGCTAGCGAGATATTCTCATGGTTAAGAGTGCTTCCTGCACAACCAAGAATCTAGATCGGATCCCAGTACCCAAGCAACAAGCCATGCATGGTTTTGTGTGTACCTGTTAATGCCAGTGCTGGGGGAGGCAGAGACAAGAGGTTTCTGGGGCACGCTTCCTGCCTCAAGAGGGCAAGGCAGAGAGTGATAGAAGGGAACAAATGCTATCCTCCTCTGGCCTTTCTGAGTGTGTATGCACGTGTGCATATATGTCACACATACCTCCTACCCATACACACACACACATACACACACATACACACATGCACATTCATGGGCAAGATGGAGTAGGGAAAGGAAAGAAAGAGTGAATAGTTCAGAAACCTAATTTTAAGAAATTTATACAATTCACAAGCCTTAAACTTCCACTAATCATTCATAAAATTGCACATAAAATGCCCATACGGTTAATACACATATGCTTACATTTTTATTTTTAACATATCATTGTATGTTATACTGTATGTGCACATGTCATTAGAATAGGTCTTAAGCAACTAATTGTGGAATATCGCTGTTTACTTGCAAAGAACATCAAGCAAACTAAACTGGCTGATACGATGCACGCCCGTATAATTCAGTCTCCATCTTCATCCCTGATCTGACTCAGAGCACTTACTGGTTATAACAGCCAGTGTTAGGAAACACTATAGAACAGCATTTCAAACAATAGTTGGTCAGAACAATGGAACATCACGTACAACTCAGGGATCATAATTTTTTACTATTATGTAAGTCACTATATTGAAGCAGTTCTCAACCTTTGGGTTGTGATGGCTTTAGAGTTTTCATACCAGATATCATGCGTATCAGACATTTATACTGCAATTCCTAACAGCTGCAAAATTATAGTTACAAAGTAGCAACAAAATCATTTTATGGTTGGAGGCCATCACAACATGAGGAACTTTATTAAAGATTCACATCATTAGGAAGGTTGAGAACCACTGCAATATCCGTTAGGTTTTTGCCAACTAGATGTAAGTTACAGGCATTTGGCAGAAGGGATCTCAGTTGAGAAAATGCCTCCATTGGACTGACATGTAAGCAAGTCTGTAGACCATTCTCTTCATTAATACTGACATAGGAAGGCCCAGCACAGTACGGAAGGTACCATCTCTACACAGGCTGAGAAAGCAGACTGAGAAACCATGGGGTAGACAGTCAGTAAGCAGTATTACTCCAAGGCCTCTGCTTCTATTCCTGCCTCCAAGTTTCTGCTTTGAGTTCCTATTTCAGCTTCTCTCAGTGGACTGTGCCTGAGGATAAGTAAGCCAAGTAAACTCTTTTCTACCTAAGTGGCTTCTGTCAGTGTTTTGTCATAACAAAGGAAAGCAATCATCCCCCAAGACTGAGCAGGGTGACATTCTCTCCTGCAAGAGAGATTAGGGGTGGAAATGGTTTGATTGGCTAGGGTCTCCTCCAGGAGCCAGGTGTGTTAGATGGAACAGCAAAAGCTGCAGATACAGCAGTCAGTGCCTCTGTGACCAGAAAAACAACTTGGGCAGCGCAGGCAGCAAGAGAGAGCAGGTTCCTGTTCACTCTTATCCCTGAGCCTGGCTGAGCAGTCCCAGCAACTTTGGGGTTGGGAAAATGCAGGCAGGCACCATGGAAGGGCTCCAGAGTATGGAAGGGGAACAACAGTTCAAGGAGAATGAATGAGGACTCTCTCAAGAACTAAGATGGTGCCTCCTGGCCATGCTACCATAGCCAACAAAGATCTGTGGACCTGTGGATTGATACTAACTGATAGACTCTTTTGTTTGTTAGACATTGCTGACCTTGGGCTGTAGTATCTCTCCTTAGTTATGGCTTTTTTTTTCATCACCTGACATTTGCTCAAAACAGGCGACAATGAGGTTTCAAGGCGCTTCACCAAGTTTATTTCCTCTGTCTCACTATTCAGTATGAAATGGTGGCTTGGGGGTTTGCATTGTTGTCCTGCCCACCCCCCATATAACGGCTTTGTTACATATGGAGAGCATAACACTAACCCTTGAGTGTTTTCTAGATTTGGAGATTTCATTTAAGTCCCATGCAAATGTATCTGAAGAAGTCAACATTGGGAAATCACTTTCCAGGTGTGTTGGTATAGAATTCTTGGGAGCTTTATGCTTGGGTAAGTCACAAGATATGGCCTGTTGGAAGAGGAGTACCTAAATTCTTAATCCTGTAACTCCATATTTAATCCATATTTAATGTCAAGGAGTTTAGATGCCTCTGTCCTTCCCGATTTTCTGCCTACAACATCTCTCTCTCTCTCTCTCTCTCTCTCTCTCTCTCTCTCTCTCTCTCTCTCTGATAGCCTATAGCTCGGACACATCCAACATCCTGGGGTCTTCAGTGTGATCCAGGCTTCACCTCATAGCTTGACACAATAACCTTCCAGGGCCTCCACGCTGGTACTTCCCTCTACACACCTGGGTCAGCGGCATCCCTTAACCATGGAATAAGATTCCATAATATCTTTACTTCTGTGTCATTCATAACTCTAAAGCCAGATCCACATGGCCAATGCTGCTAACTTCTGCTGCTAGCATGGAATGTAGCCTGCCCCCCCTTCTTGAACTATATTTGCATGAGCTATGAACTGTGTTTGCTTTTTCGGAACAGAAAATTCTTTAGGCCTTTTCCCTTCACAAGTTTGCGGGATTCGCTGGGTGGTCTCTTGGATGAAGGGCCCCACTCTCTTTATTCTATCTCACACCAGGTCTCTTCTTATCTCTTCCAGCAAAAGCCTTGGCTCCAACATTACATTTCCTGGTGCTCTTTTCCTCCTCAAATGGTAAATTTGGTATTTCTTTTTGCTCTGCTTGCACATCGTTATTGCAGACCTGAATAGGAGTGATTATTGATAACCACAAGACAGAGTCAATATTAGACTGTCTTGAAATCTCCTGTGCCAACGAAATTAGTCAAAAACATTTCAATTAGTTCTTATGCAGATTCTTAGGACAAGGACAAAAGGCAGCTATTTGGGTTCAGGCTTCACCCCAGCCCCTGGCATCCATATATCCAAAGAGTCTGAAATGTTCTGATGGAAGTTCCATCCCAAGCACCCTCCCCTGGGAGTTGTCTCAATCCAGACTCCACCCCTGAGAAAACTTGCCAAATGTTGACTGTTTTCTGAGTGTTCTGTCCTGCCTGCCGCAATCATTAAGTCCCAAAGAAATCACACAGAGGTTTACATTAGTTATAAATTGATTGGCCCTTTAGCTCAGGCTTCTTACTAACTCTTATAACTTATATTAGCCCATTAGTCTTGTCTATGCTAGCCACGTGACTCGGTACCTTATTCAGCGGGGCAGTCACATCTTTCTTCTTCTGTGGCTGTGTCACGACAGCAGAAACAGTTTTCTTCTTCCCAGAATTCTCCTGTTCTTGTTGCCCATCTCTACTTCCTGTCTGGTTGTCCCGCCTATATGTCCTGCCTGGCTACTGGCCAATCAGCATTTATTTAAAATATAACTGACAGAATACAGACCATTGTCCCATACCACTGTTGACCCCTCCCCCAGAGGGTATTTAAACTGCACCCCCACTCCAGACCAAACACATGGTTTTCCAGTCTTCCTTCCCCAGCTCCTCTGGGGGGCTGAAAAGCCATCCAGGAGCATTGGTATTCATTAAACCTGGGCTCTTTCTAATTTGATTTGATTTGGTCTGATTTGGATTATTTATTGCATTGGCGGAGAGGTTTATCAGGTTTGCAGAATCTTTTCAGCAGCCTTATTATTTGCCAAAATATCACAGGAATGGCTCTAGCCCAGCTGCTAAGTATTTGCCTTGGAAACCTCTCAAGCTAGGCCCTCGTAGGTCACATTGCTCTCAGCACTATTATCTTCCAAAGTCCTACTAGATGGCCATTCAGCTCCACTTACAGTATTCAACTGTTTTCCACATTCCTCTGAAAACCAGCAGGGTCAGGTCTGACTCATCAGTGGTCCACTTTCTGGTAATTGCTATAAATATAATGGCATTTCAATGGCAGGCAGAGAACCACAGAAGGCTCATTTTATGGTCTCTGGTGATACTTTTACATCTGGTGCCATTTTCCATTTAAAAATAAGGCGTTGTTTTAAGGAACTGATAGTAAAGGGATTTCATTTACAAATAAAATTATTTTAAAGCGTTGTTTAAATTACAATCTCAAACTGTAACCCATCTTTCTGCTTTCCTTGGAGGCGAGCATAATTCAAGACTCATTGAGCTGATGAAATTAACACACCAGGAAAATGTCAGCCATGGTACAGAAACACCAGTGATAGATTCAGTCAAACTTAGCTCAAGCCCAAATGCCACCTGAACGTTTTGTCCTTATAAAACTGGATTTCAAGGTTGTGCCTTCAACTGAGATTATAACTAGGGACAACATTTCCACTAAAATGTTGAAATAACAATCATTTTGCTAAGATGAATACATGTCAAATCTAAGTGCCAATATTAAGAAGAATATTCATTTTGTTCTTTACATGAGATCATACAAATAACTAAGACTCAGAGTTAACAAATCCAAATTGTTATCATTTTCAAAATTATAAGTCTAGCTGCCTACATAAATTTCCATTTTTACAGTGACTTTAAAGCGACATATCTAATTTTCAACCCTTGGCCTTAATATTAAAATATTAGCATAACAAAAGGTCTTTTATTTTGTCTAATAAAGAAAGGACATTCTTGGTTCCATTAAATACATTATAGCTTGTTTTTCTTTCTATCTCTCTTCCCTTCTCCCTGTCCTTCTCTCCTTTTCTCCTCTTTTCTCTCTCCTGACCATGTACATATTTCATGAATATACACATTATACATAAGTTTAGAGACAGCAGTAATAATAACAATTAGGAGAAATGATATATTTTCTATAAATATTATCTACATTCTTTCCTTTCTTTAAAAATTAATTTATTTTTAATTTTGTGAATGTGTTTGTGTCTGAATGTGGGTTTGTGTATATGAGTGCAGTTCTCACTGAGGCCCCAGAGGCTTTGGTCCTGGAGCCGGAGTTATGGATAGTTGTAAAATCACTGACATGGGCCCGGTAAATCAAACTCAGATCCCCTACAAGAGCTGTATATTCTCATCACTGCTGATTCATCTCCAGTTCCTATATTTCTTTTCAAGTAAATGTTACCTCTAGACACTGGGTGTGTGCCCACATCCACTCTTATTTGTCTAATACATCAAATTGTTTAGATTTTTTAATAATCAGAAGAAATGCGCTGTATGAGAAAGTTTGCATGTTGGAGCCTAACAGTTCTGAATCCATTCCTTCCTGACTGGTGAGAGAGTTCAAAGCTATTCCTGCTCCTCAAGGGCAAACAACGGGATGTTTGGTCAAAGGTGCAGCTACTGAATGTCTTGCTACTCAAAGGCCAGACAACAGGATGTTTCACTTAGGGCATTTTGAAATGTAAGAAGGTAATTACCAGGTGTTTTGAGACCTAAGGAGCTAATTACACTTGCTTGTTCTTTATATTGTGGAAGTCTTCTGCCCTTCCCCTTAGATATGGGAATATAAGGATTGTGAGTAATAAACTCAGGACTTTTTGTTAACAGTATTCACTGGAAGCCTTCCTGACTCTTATCTTCTATCTTTTGGCTATTTATTTCCTCACTCCATACTCTCCTTCTCAGGAATATATGGACAAGTTGGGCCAGACCTGACATTCGCATTTATAATATTGTCTGGAATGCAGAACTATAATTTTACCAGCATTCTCTCAGCAATTGTTTATAAAGCCCTTCAAAACACTTCACCCGTGTATTGCCTACATGTTATAAGCCAAGAAAACAATGAATTAAAGCCGACACATGCTCTGATCCAGGTCATATGGTTAAAGGGCATTATGTACCATAAGACTTAATCAAACATAACTTAGGTCATTTTGTAATTTCTACTAAGATAAAAGCTAAGTGGTTTATATGCCCTTAGGAAATTTCATAAATATTGTAGTTTCAACATCATTTCTTTTCCTTGAAGAACTACCACACACAGCCACTTGTAAAATAAACTATTATTTTAAAAAATTTCAACCTCCAAATTATAAAAAGGGTAATGATCATATGCAAGCAATTAATAAAAAATAATATGGTCTATTAGAATTAGAAAAACATTCAGCTTTATGACATTAATCTAGTAAATACAAATCTAAGGAAAATATCAAAGAGGATATTTTCAACTTGGGAAAGATTTTGGATGAATCATAAAATCCTACATCAGACTGATCAAATTTAAATTGGTGACAGAGGAAAATTTCAATGATTTAAAGAAAAGCAGAAAAATATGCACTCCTTTTGGATCAGGAATCAATTTGTAAGAATTTAACAATGAAATGCATGTAGAAGAAACATTCTAGGATGCCGCAATACAAGAGTGGCATTATAATATAGCATTGCAGATCTAAAATAACATTGCAGGAGGATTGCATAAGAGTATTGTAAGAGCCATGCTGTGGAAAGCATGATGGGTATTAAGTCAAAGGGAGAAGAAGTAGAGAAGGAACGCTGAAACTGTATGAGTGATATTGTAATGGAGAGGTGACAGTGGCTAGGAGGCTACTGAGTTATTTCCCTGATACTGACAAAGACTTGAGTGACTGACTGGTGAGGACAAAAGAACAAAAGAGGATATGCGTTTGGAATGGGAGAGGCCTAAGACTGGAAGTCTTGGTTTGGATATTTTATAGTCTCCCTCTGACTCCCCCACCCCACCCCTTCCTCACCCCTACCCTGCCATCCCCCATCTCCAACACCTAGGGTCTTTCCCTTTTCCCTGTTGGTTTTGTCTAGATACCTGCCCTCATGCCTTCTGGTGTTTTCCTCACTGAATCTTCCCCCGGCAGCTGTAAGCTGCAGTTCAAGGAGGCTGCTCTGGCCTTCTCTGCCTACCTGTGTTCCTTTAACTCTGCTTCAGTTGATCTCAGTTTGTAAGCAATATGTAGCTAAACCTACTCCTGTTTGGATCTAGACTAATTTCCGTCTAAGGTGCAACAATTTATGATTATATGACTTTGATAAATTTTTTTTAACCTCTCTGAAATTCAGTTTCTTCATCTACAATATGGGATTCAGAAACTTTTATATCTTTAAGGATTCCCAAAAACGTCACGGAAATAATTTATATTTCACTGATCTGATAATTATTAAAATGGGTGTTAACTGTTGTCATAATTCTCATTACATATATATGTATGTGTGTCACATTTTATAATGTCTGATTTGTGTCACATTAATATATAATATTCATATTTCATAAGAAAATTTCAAAAGATCATGTTGGGGTAAAGATTTTGGTAATAGGCAAACTCTGAGATTCCGGCATCTAATTATCTTTTCCTGCTAGTGGCTAGGTATCACTCAAGAAAGCCTATATAGGAATCTGTTTGTATAAGAAAGTAGCAGTTTCTAGAACATGGGCCTTTAGAGACACCCATAGCGAAGGAAGTGAACTCCGACACTTTTCACTGCTTCTGCCCAGAAGTGACATATGACCCTTCCACCCCTACATCATTAGCCAAACCAGTTATTTGACTTTTCCTGCCAACAGGGCAAAGGAAGGGCAAAGGGTAGTAGTAAGTCAGGACACCTGGGTACATGGTAAGGATTAAATGTCTTTCCTACAAAAAGGTATTGACTACAAGAAAACTTGGTAGATTTTACTCAAGTCAAATGTTGATTTCATTAGTTTGCTTGTTATTTTTGAATTCTCTAATCTTTCAAAGAAATGCAAGTTACAAAATCTCTTCCATATTGATCTTGGACAGGTCTTCCAAGCTGCTATCATTAAAGAACAGTGATTTAAATGAACTGTGAGACAGTCTCTCCGGGACCAACCTTTCACTGACTTATGGGGTAACTCCAAAATACAAGTCAATAAACAGGTCTCTGCTGGCTTCCATATTTGCAAATAGATGGATCAAATTCAGTGTTTTCTAAATTCCCATGTAGCTGGGAGTGTGCCACCTTAAACCAAAGTGTTTCTCCAGTTCTGTTTTGATTCCACCTTAAATTGAGGCGTTATACTTTGCTTCTGATTGCAACTTCATCAAACAATCATGATTTTTATTTGTAATCTTGGCTTCATAAACTTAATTTAATGTCACCTGACACCTGTTTTGCATCTTTCTCATGAAATTCTTGACAATATAAACACAAATAGATTCACACGATAAATTATGACTCTCTGTGAGCTTATATCACTTTTAACAAATCAGCCCTCTGTGAATATGGATGTGACCAGTATAGGGTAGACTGTGTACATTTCAGACATTGATGCAACAGTTGGGATCTAAGTGCAGTGGTACCCAGAGATCTGCCTGCCCATGCCTCCTGGTGGTGTAGGAGGGTCCTTCTGCATTACAACATCCTGGGTTCTGTGACTAAAGGCATGTGCTTCTGCGCCCAGCCCTGCAGTGGTACCCAGCAAGACACACATGAGACTTAGTTAGGTTCCTACGGGTCAAACCGGGTTTGACCTATGCCAGATACTCAGTATATAGAACTACAGCATGTTTGAACAGTACAACTAAGCTATAGTCTAGATAGCAGTGAGACTGTAATGCTTTGACTGAAAGAAAAGCATTCTGGGGAAACCTTGATCCTGTTACTGCAATCCATCTTCAGAGGTTCAAAGCAAAGCAAAGTGCTGCGTGAAATCCACTGTAACAGCTATGAGCAATGACAGCTACCTCCATTTATTTTCTGTCTAAGGAAGTGGTTTCTCCATTCATAATATGCTGCATTTTGATTGGCTGTGGTTTTCTGTAATGGTCTTTGACTCTTGCGAAGAGAAGTTTCCTTAATGAGAAGTGACGATCACACATGAGAGGGACACAGGCAACATCAATAGAAATGCCAAAGTGGGTGGCAAAAACCCCAAGAGGCCACGACCCTTTCCAAAGATCTACAGGCAACTAAGGATGTTGACAATAGGAGAAGTAATCTGCCCTGGGGAAGAGCACATCAATTGGCTATCCCATACCAATAAATCTGAATTCCCCATTAGTCTGTCTTACATTTAAATACTGAATTTGACACAAGGTAACTCCTCATTCTTAGGCAAAACACCTAATTTCTAAAGCTCGTTATCATTATCAGAAAATGGAACAATAATTACTATAAATCCACATGATAAGGAACAGAATATCAAACATGGGTCCTCTGAAGAGCTCTGTCGGCACAGCAAACTGCCCCTGACCTGATCATGCACACGATGGGAGTGTGGGAACCGGATAAGGTTGATAGTGACTGTTGCCGTTACCTCCACCCTGTGGACTCTTCATGAATGAGTCAAAGGTATCACCAGGCCACAAGTTTCCAAGCTAGAAACAACACTATCATCATCTCCTTTAGACAGGTAGGGTTGACCATGAAAGGATAAAAGGTATCCAGGCTCCAAGTGCCTAACGTGTTGTCCGTTTATATAGGTTGCCATATGTGTTTTCTTTTCCCTTCATTCTTGTACCCTTTGCATAGTTTTCTCATAAACACAAGAGTAAGCCACAAAGGCCAGGCTATTTCTGTGAGATTACTACTACTACTACTACTACTACTACTACTACTACTACTACTACTACTACTAGGCTATTTCTGTGAGATTACTATTACTACTACTCTAGATTTACTTATTCTTTTTTTTTTCTTTTTTGTAAGATTTATTTATTTATTATGTATACAGTATTCTGTCTGCATGTATGCCTGCAGGCCAGAAGAGAGCACCAGATCTCATTACAGATGGTTGTGAGCTCCATGTGGTTGCTGAGAACTGAACTCAGGACCTTTGGAAGAACAGGCAGTGCACTTAACCGCTTAGCCATCTCTCCAGCCCAATTTACTTATTCTTACAATTGTCAATATTGCAGGTCATCCAGACGAGCAGTACACCATTATCTTGGACAATATCAATGATGTGTGGATTATGATAAAGGCTGTCTAGGTTTCCTTGCAGAATCTCAACAACAAGTTTACTGAAAATATGGGCTCTACTTGTGCATCCTGATAGGCAGCTACACTTGGCATCTGTCTGCACTTGTTTGTACCTGTCTGTCTCATGTCTATGTCCATCTTAGTTCAGGCCTTCATGACGGTAATTTGATCATCTGAGAAACACTTTGTCCAAGACTTTATTATGGGGACGATTCGATCTCTTCCCTGTTGAAGCAGATATGTGCTGTAGTAGGACTTTTTTGTCAGTAGTGTTGGCTCCTCAATAATGACACAGAGACATTATTAATTATGAAAGCTCAGCCTATGACTAGGCTTGTCACACTAGCTCTTATAACTTGAATTAAACCATTTCTATTCATCTATATGTTACCACGTTGCTCATGGCTTTTAGCTCCCCTCCTGCAGGTCTTGCATCCTCTCTGCCACCAGCAGGAGACTCCGCCTTTTTTTCCTGAGCACTCTCTGTCCAGAAGTCCCTGATAAAACTCCTGCCTAGCTAATGAGCATTTTGGCTTATTATTAAACCGATCACAGGGACACAGGTTCACACAGTGCAAAGGAATACTCCATAACATTGTGCTGCTTCTGTCTCATCCCTGTGTTTTCATACCAACCTGGGCACCAGTTGCACCTCAGACCTTCCAGAAGTTCCCATCCCACACTAGCCCATGAATCCAGGATGGTTTCATGAGATCGTGATGTCAGAGACAGGCGGGATTAACAACCCCTGATTGCAGCCCTTAAAGTCCTTTGACAGGGCTAATGATAAGAGCAACGGAGGCATTTTCTGAAGTCAGTCACTACTCGTTAGTCACCGATGCCCACGGGTGTAATGAGTAAAAGGAAAACAGCTTTGTAAGCTGCACCACAGTTAATGGAGATTATGGAACTTTATCTCCCTGGCCAAATAAAAACCTGATGCAACTTCTCATGAGTGGAAGAGCTTGATACACCTCTGATTGGTATTAGCTTTCTTTTGACCACTCCCCACATTGGAACTTTACCTGTTCTGTTTGTAGTCGGAGACTCTTCCCCTTTTCTATTCTTTCTGTGTCACAAGACCCCACCATTCACTATTTGTTTGTCTCCAAACCTTCTCTGAAGCTGAAATCTGACCGTACTGTCTACAATTCCTAAGAGCATGGGAGTGATGATTAGACTACAGACACGCATGACCAGGGAGCTTGCTTGTCACATTCTCCTTGACAAGACTCTGAATCTACAAGATTCAGATACTGAATCTTGAAGACTCGGGCAGTGCCACTAGTTTGGAAAGTGCAACAAAGTCTGACTGTCAAAGAAGAGCCAGTATCTTTGATCAATTCAATCCTTCACTTGCCTAGATGATGCCAGACTCATTTAGAAAAGCTGACTGAGTTCACCACTCTATTCATCGAAGCATAAACTAATATAAAAGTTTCTTGATAAAAATGCCTCAACTAATATTTGACAAAATTCTTGGCACCATATAACTCATAAAGCCAATTCACGTGTAAAATCAGCCATCATGGAGGTGATAAGGAACTCAGATCCCATCTCATGGTGCTCCTCCCTGCACTCACATTTGTCAGTAGGGAAGCCCAGTTGTCGACAAGAAGGTTGCCGCTTAGTGTCTTCAAGATACCACAATAAATCATGACAATTTTGACAGCATAAAGCAACAGAAATTTATTCCCGGCCACATCAAAGGACAGAAATGCACCATTTGGTGTGGTTTCTCCTGGAGGCTCTAAGGGAGATTCTGTCCTCTATGGCTAGTTTCCAGCTTCTGGTAGCTGTGAGTGTCTATAGCACTGCTTGGTCTTCCTCCCTGTGTCTCAGTGCCCCCCCCCGCCAGTTACGAATCTTGTCTTTGGATTTGGAGGTCCTAACATCCCCCATGGCGCTGGCTCTATGAGAAGCACTCCTCCTGTTCTCTCATCTTGCCACATGTGTATCATGGGCCACCTTGGAAATAGCCCCAGATATCTTGTTCCTGGGGCTTACTCAGCCAAGTGTCTGCTAACTACTCATTTTTAAATACTCAAGAAGCCAGTATTTTAGGAAATTATTGTTTTGAATCTGTTCAGAACTGGCCTCTATTGCCCAGATGGTCTCATCTTGTGATCCTGAGCTACATAAATCCCAGGTGATCTCATCTTGGGATCCTGAGTTGCATAAATAAGAACCTTCTTCCAGTGAGCTTACCGTCAGAGTCTGTGGGTGTTGTAGGATAATCTCTTTGTACACTGTGAAGATGTGTCACTGCCAAGTAACCTTCTGATTGGTTTAATAAAGAGCTGAACAGTCAATAGCTAGGCAAGAGAGAGTAGGTGGGACTTCTGTGGATAGGAACTCTGGGAAGAAGAGAGGTGGAACTGGCCAGTCCGACATGGAGGAGGTGGGATGCATGGTACTGAGGAGAGGTAACAAGCCAAGTGGCAGAATGTAGACTAACATAAATGGGTTAACCAAAGTTTTAAGAGCTAGCTGGGAACAACCCTAAGCTACGGCAAAGCTTTCATACCTGATAAGAAATCTCCATGTCATTATTTGAAAACTGGTGGTACAAAGAAATTCTGACTACACACTGGTAAAAAACTTAGATCTATCACATTATGAACCAATTTTAAGCCACTATATAATGTCATTTTAAAATTGGCAGATGTCCTTCAGACTGATAATGAAAAAAGACAGATAAGAATCAGTCAGAGATTCAAGATAGAAGGGAACCGAAGAGAGGTCTGGCAGTGAGGAATCTAAAAGGAAGTACAGAATTGAGGCTCTCCCACCTTAGGGAGAAAAGCCTCTTGCCCATGACATAAGACCAGCGGAGAATATAGGGACCAAAATGGCCTTTTCTTGCTATAGACTCCATTAAATAGTAAATAGGAACATATGAGAGCATGGGTGACGAGTCTGTGACAAGCCCCGGTACACTAGAATCAAAGCTGGGTCTGCAGAGAATGGCAATCTGGAAACGCCAAAGAACAGGCTAACAACTATGGTTCTCAAGGAAGATGGTAAACTTACAAGGAATTTAAACAATAACCCAAGGAGGTGCCAAGCACTGCTAACCTTGGAACTCAAATACATGCATACAAAGTCTTGTGATTAGGAACCGCTGTGTTTCCCTGCATTATCCAAAGAGACGGATGCCCTACCCTGCACAAATGAGCCCTGAATATAGGCATACCATATACAAATGATGGAAAGTACAATAGTGTTAATCACCTACTTTTAAACATGCAGTATTAGTAATGTTTTCTACCTACTAGTGAAAGAATAGCTTACGGCAATATGCAAACCACCTTTAGTACAGAAAAGAAATGTTAAGTTGTCTATAGCCAAGGAGTACATAGAGAATCTGCTTGCTGCCATTTTCCAGATGAATGCCAAGCATTCATGTCTCTGTGTTTGTATCCTCTGGTTTGGAGGACCATTCTACAATCTCAGGTTAACGTTTACTCTAAAACATGCAGCACTGCCTTGTGGAACAACCTTATACCTAGTGGCAGTCTCAGCGCTCTGTAAAAGTGAGTTATACTTTTCCAGCCTAAAGAAATGAGGAAAAAATAGAATATCTGGATGTGGGCTTGACCTGAGCTCTGCATCATGGGGCAGAAATAAGGGTATCAGTGGAAGGGTGCAGACTATGTCATTCTTCTTAATAGTAGATTACCTAAAGATGGTAGTTCACTTTATGACATTATAACAAATTCTTATTTTCTCTGAAGTTATGTAAAATTGGCATCTCTGATATATATATGTATATATAACATATAATTAATATATCAACATAATATATAATTAATATATAATATAAATGCATATGTTTAGATTTTTAGTATATGTACTAAAATAGCACATTTATAGCTACTATTATTTTATATATTTAGTATATATAGTATATATACATTTATATGTAGATATAATATGTATATACTAAAAATCCAGATGTTCAGGAAAAGAGAAGAACAGGCAGTGCTGATGCATTACCATGTTTTCGAAAGCTTCTAAACATTTCCTTTTTTAACAGACTATTGCTAACTGTTCTTCCTAGTGCGTTGCTCTGGTGACTGACTTTCCAGGTTTCATGTGTTTACTGAATTCCCCAGGCTCAAGATTACAAACTCTCTTAACCTCTTCTAGAAACTTCAACTCACCTTCTGACAGACTGAGGACAGTCATCAGAATCTAATTAATGTGTCCTCACAGGGAAAGGCAGGAGGACCCGCTGATCAGGTCAGCAGAGCTGTTCCTCTGGTTTGAAAAGAAAAGAGAAAACAAGACAATCTCTATTCCTGCTCTACAAAGCAATTCGTCCTTGTTAATTAGCCCAAAGTATGTCCAATTTAATATCTTAAAGATGTGTTGGCAATTGAGTCCTTTTAATGGCACAGACTACAAACAAACCATTTCCAATTTAGTAAACAAGCATCCACAGGAAACGGGTTTTATCTAATCAAATAAACCTCACATTACCTAATGCCCAAAAGGCACAGCTCGACCTTCTCATTATTAACAACGTTAATGTATCAAAGGACTTGTTAGGCTGCTGCTCAAACGTTGCTTTCTTTGGCTCCAGTTTCCATTTCTTTTTCCGATGCCTGGTTTCACTGCTTAGGGGCAGGTGCCACAGAAGTGTTACTCTTCACCATATTGCCTTTGTTCTCAGGTCTTACCCGCCCACGGTGCCGGGGATGATGTGCAAACCAAAGGAGGGTGCAGCGGAAGCATCTAATGAGGATTGGTTGGCAAACACCCTCGCTTGTGCTGCTATCACAGACTGGGACTGACGAGGAAGCAGAACCGTGTTGTCTTGCAGTTCTGTAATTTGGGAAGTCCAAGATGAAAACGTTGGCAGGTTTGGTTGAGTGAGGCCTGTGCTACCTACATGGCACAGGATGGAAGGACTTAAGAGGGAACATCCCTTAGCCATGCCTTTTCTAATCCAGTGGTTCTCAGCCTTCCTCATGTGGAGGCCCTTTAATAAATTTCCTCACGTTGTGGTGACCCACAACCATCATTTTCGTTGCTACTTCATAACTATAATTTTGCTAGTATTGTTCATAACATAAATATCTGTGTTTTCTTATGGTCCTTGACAACTCTGTGGAAGTGTTGTTCAACCCCAAAGAGGTCACGACCCACAGATTGAGAACCGCTCATCTAATTCCATTTACAGGCATTTTCTGTCACGTTCACTCCTTTAAAAGCCCACTGTTAATACCATCCCCTGGTGGTTAAGTTTCAATTCCTGAAGAAGACATATACACACACTCACACAAACTCATACAAGCACATATACACTCAGACACACTCACAAGCACACAAGTGTTCACGCACTCACTCACACACAAATTCACACGTACTTACATACACATTTATACACATATACATACTTACAAACTCACACACCTACACGCAAACATCAAAGAACCAACTTATACTGGGCCACCAGAAATGGCCATGCTTTAAAAGAAAACAAGCCCATTTTAATTGGATAGTGAAACAGGCTTTTAAAGGTCAAATATATTTAACTTCCTTCTCTGTTGTAGGAAGGGCCGCTAGTTTGTTTCCTGGCTGCCCAGAATCCAGAAATAATCACACAGAAACCATATTATTTGCAATACTGTTTGGCGAATAGCTTAAGCATATTTCTGGCTAACTCTTATCTTAAACTAACCCATCTCCATTAATCTGTGTATTGCCATGAGGCTATGGCTTACTGGGTAAAGTTCCGGTGTCTTTCTCCAGTCAGACTACATGGCTTCTCTCTGACTCTGCCCTTCTTCTCCCAGCATTCAGTTTAGTTTTCCCTACCTAGCTCTGTTCTATCCTATCAGGCCAAGCCAGTTTCTTTATTCATTAACCAATAAAAGTGACACATATACAAAAGGACTTCCTACAGTACTTCTCCATCAAGATGAAAGCCTATTTTTTAGAAGAAAAGGTAGGAAAAGAATGAAAGAAGAGGAAGTTGAACCCAAATTCAGTGTGTATGTTTATTTGGCTTTCTTCATTTCTTCTAATAATCATAACAAGATCAAAACTTTTCTATTTTGATATGATTGTTTATCATTCCCAATACTTGGGGAGATGTTTTTAGCTCTGATTTTTGTTTTGTTGATTT